>JAHWFP010003580.1:1318-23382 GCA_023313725.1 Lithobius niger
CCCAAATACTTTTTAGTTTGTCTTCGATTCCCTGTTGATGGAGAAGGCCTGTAACAAAAAAAAAATTTCAAGCGACATTAAAAAAATTAACATCAAATAAAACCATGATCGCGCGCAGACAAGCCTTGGTGCGGTCTATAGATAGCCACAAGGCACACCGACTCTGGGAAAATGTACGCTACAATCACGCTGCTCGCGAGCCACGCCCAGCTTACAAATCGCGTACGAAGTATAGATATATAGTCTCCGCTACTTGTTATACTTATTCCCAGGATATACCAACTGAAGACAAAGACAAAGGATTTCAAGTTTATATCAGTTTTGAGAGACTTCTCCAACCATCAACTTTAAGTATAACGGAAATACCGATCATCGTGCGCGATGGTAACTTGATTATTATAAAGATTACCAGATAGATATATGTATACATAACCAAGACTCGTTGTACAACATGGTCAAAGCAGAGCCCATATACCAATCCATACGAAGAACAATGGGGATAACCGAGTTAAAAAGCTAACCGTCTTAAAATATCTTCGTAATCATATGCCTTGCACGAGAAACTTAGAAAAAATAAACAGAAATGACCGCACAATGTTTGATTATAATTTTGCACCCTGTCGTAATTGTATTTAACGGGACCCAAATATTCCGAAATGGATGTCGGTGGTTCGAGGTTGCCGAAACTGTCGAAATAACAGGGTATGTCAGTAACTGGCGAGTAAGCCACCCAATGACTTCCATTTCCATGGTGAACATTTTCGTGATTAACGATGCCGCATTCGCCACGAGGTTTAGGTTTTAACGGCAGACGATCCTTGCTAAAAGTACCTCTGTATTTAGGAATTTTCAAAACTTTGACTAATCTGTTTAAATCGAGATTCTTTAACGGTTTAATAAAATCGATCAGACTTTCACTGGCCTTAGAAAGAGACCTCTGCCACGATTCGCTTTTTTTTTCTTTCTACATTTCAACCCAGAACCTTCCATTTTCTTGTTATGTCTCACCATTTCTTCCATTACCTTAGCATCGTTCTGGCTCTTTTTAACTATAGCAGTGATACCGGCGGCACCTCCAGCTAGACCACCTACACTGGCTAATATGGGTCCCAGCAATGCCAACAATGGTAAAAACCCATCTCGTTTCGCGATCTTTTTTCTTTTAATCCCGCTCCGTTTTTTTCCGATTTCACTTGTTTTCGTTTTTTATTTCACCATCTCTCTTTTTATAATAAATCACTTCGACTTTGCCTTTATCCAATTTCAAACTCATTTTTCTATCTCCGATCAACAGCGCGTGGCACGTCGTGTTAGCTGGAATCGTGGCGCTAAATTTCAACTTTACTTGTACGTTGATTATGCCGGACTGAAATCTCTCAGACTGCTTGGAACAATCCAAAGCTAATAGAGGATATGTCTTTTTGAACTGCACCGAATCGATACACAAGTCCCCGACATCGTACAAAGCGCGTCTAAACCCTTGAGCCAATCTATACAGGATCGAGTATTCTCCAGTAGCGTAATTTACGTTCAAGTCCAAGAACGGGTAATGTTCGGAATTTAAAGTTACGTGAGCATCTTGAAGACTGCAGTGATCGAATACGGCTGGATTTTTAGTTTGAGCATCTTTTCTATCAGTCTTAAGAGCTAGAATAACCCACCTCGATTTTTCAACGGCCGAAGTAGTAAGCACGCGCCATGTGAAACTAGTGCTCTGAGGAAGTTCGCAACTATCGTAATGCCAGTGCCTAAAACCCAAGTCCACATTCGTCTCACTTTATATGTAACTTAAAAAGCCTAAGTTTTAGCTCGTCGGGTGTGGTTACGTGCGGTACGTGCCACGAAACGCTACTCAATTCGACTTTCCCAATGGGTGTTGCAGCTGCCCTGAATACAACGTCATCATTGCTCGCCCTAGACAACATTAGGACATGCTTGGCACTGTACAGCACCTTGTCATAATTTTCGAAACATCCCATGCAGTGTTTTAAAAGGAATGGCAAACGAGAAGCTTCGTTTAGGAGTCGTTTCCTTCACGATGATGGAATGCCGTAATTTGAATCCGATGTTATCGTTTAAACTGGCCGCGGAAGATTCTGCCGCATCTAACGCCCAGCAGTTCCCCAGCAACGACACTTGATCGGTCGAACCGCACGTAAGGAGACCTTTCATGAGAGTCCCATAACCAGGGTAATTTAACTCGTCCACTAGCTTATCCCCCAAGTGATATTTAATGCTGGAAAACAGGTACATGGAACCATTATTGATGAGAGACACTACGTCCACATCGGCAAAACTACTCCGTCGGCATTCAGTACTCTGTCTTTAATCAGAAGATAACTATTCGCGACGTGTAGAAACAAATCCTGGTTTTCGATTACGATTGTAATTTCCGAATTGACGTTGTTTAAATTGGTTCCTACTATCGGATTATATTCGTGAAATGCGTAGCGCTCCACGGAAGAATCCTGTTGTAAAGATTCGTTTATATCGAGATAATGTTCCGTTAAACTCATCTTCTCGCTCTCGTTATAAATTTGATGAATGCTGCGTGTTTTTGCCCTTAATTGATTATTATCTACGACGAATCCTTTTCTAATTATTCTTTTTTCTTTCGAATACTAACATTCTTTTTTAAACTGTACAAAATTATTTTTTAGACCTAAGATGAAGTCTGACGGTAAGGATTTCTCCGTTTAAATTTATCATTTCATTATCTTGAGAAGTTAACCAAAAACGAATATTACGAATCTTGTTGGTAGTTACGGGAAGGTAAATTAAATTAAATTAAATTAAATTATCATCTTATAACCCGGTGGCACTCCCGGATAAAAAGGGTATATGCAAGGTTGAGTGTCGTCATTCACGTAGGAAGACCCGATTATGTTGGTATGAACGAAAATTGTATTGAGCCCCATTATATCCACGGATTTTTGACCTTGCTGAGTTTTAGTATAAGTTCCCTGAAGAAATCCTAGAACAGTTCCTAAATTATTATCTCCCAGAAACGAAACGCTGTAGAGCTGATTATTTATAACCAAATTTGTTTTTAAAGTATTGTGATTCGGTTCTAAAACGATGGCATTTTTTTCGTGACCACTTCCTTCCAAAGTAGACGGTATAAAATTATTCAAGTCTGAAATTTCGTAAGCGCCGGGAACGACTCGCACCTCGATTCAATTCGCTCCACCATCGATGGTGTACAAAAATTCGTTATTGTCAGCGTGCACGTTGAAAATACTGTAGTAAGAATCCAAGGAGACGAGCGCCATTTCATACTCTTTTTTAGGGTCTAGGTATAAGGGCATTTTTAAATTGCAGCTCAGTTCACCACCTAGTCCCGTTAAAATTATTGAACTGGAATCCATGCCTTTTCTTTTTTGTTATTTATTTTTAATAATGAAAAAAAGGTACTGAAAGACACTTTCCCTCCATCCTCCAGATCGATGAAAATGAAGAAAATTACCGAGAGGCACTTTCCCACCATCCTCCAGATCGATGAAAACGAAAAAGGGTAGTAAATGGCACTTTCCTACCATCCTTCAGATCGATGAAAAATCGGAAATGATACCCCCCACTTTTCATTACCCACCGGAAGTGACACTCCCATTTTGATCTCGTGACTGGGGATATGTATGTTTGTGACCTAAAAAAGGCATCCCCTCCACAATAACAAAAAAAAAACGAAAAAAGGTAACAAAAACAGATAGTAAAAAGCACTTTTCCACAGTCTTCCAGATTGACGAAAAATGGAACCCCACTTTTCAACAGATGATCCGAAGTGCATCATTACCCCCACTTTTATCACGTGACCGGAAGTGGGGGTATATATGTGTAACCGAATATCGCGTTAGTTCCCTACTAATCTCTCTCAATATGTTGCTTATTTTCAAATTTGACTACTTAAATGTGAATTTTGTTAACAACTTATATTTTTTCTCATATACTTCATTGTGGTTTTTAAGAAAATGTTGGTACAGTTTTGTTTTAGCAGCACAAGAATTAATAATTCCTTGTGTAATCCATGGGCTGTGTCAATGTTTAATTGCTTTCTAAAGGGTCAAGGTGGAAAATGTTTGTCATATGTTTGTTTAAGGGCAGAACAAAAATGTTGATACATCATGTTAGCATTATTTGAACGTACGGGTGTCTTAAGGTCAATTTTAATAATTTTAATGAGATAATTTTTAAAAGCTTCGATTACTTTGTCACTAAAAATGCGGGTAGAATATTTAACATACTCATGCTGAGGAACAGCACTGCAGAAATAAGTTGTGTGAATGGTTATTAAATGGTCAGAAATCGGTTCGTTTAGAACACTAGTGATAAGGATCGGTAACATTGTTGTGAAAAATATTATCGATAAGAGTTGCTGAATCACCAGCTCGTGCTAATAACTGAACGGCCATGCACCAACACCCACTTAATCACGAAATAGCTCTACATCTGTCAATCATTGCAGTGTCCAGCCCGGTGAGTTTCCACGTATTGAGTCAAACTAAGCTGCAGGCTCCACTCCTGGTGCTACCCTTCCAACAGTTCCTTAGGTTTCAGCATTGCAACCATACTTTCCCAAAACCCAAATACTTTCGTTTCCCAGAAGCTGCTCGCCGAGTCCTGTAACTTTGGCGGATCACTGGTCGGCATCATTTATGATTAGATATGAAGTAATACCAGCACCAGAAGAGTTTTTGATAAAAATATAGCCTATAAAAGTGCACATGTAAAACAATAAAACACGACGTTTCGGGGATAATTTGCACCCCGTTATCAAGTGTGGATATCCGCTCAAAGGCTTCGCACACAAATAAAAGAACACAAAATCATGTTATGACAGAGACATCCTAAAAAATATAAATTTAAAAAAAGTTTAAAAACCAAGAACCTATGTATTGCTGGACGAAACAGCAAATACAGTAGGGAGACCAGCAAGACGACGTCTTCCCTGCGAGTGCAGGTAAGAAGCGAAAACCAATGCAGACCACACGTTCCATAGATTATACGTCCTATACAGACCATCAGTACAAAATTAATGTTGTTAAAAACGAAATTAAGAGGATTTTTGCCCATACTACCAATAAATTTCTCCTGGAAAAAGAAATCCAGTATCTTTCACAAATTTCTCGCAAACGGCTTCCCCTTCCATCTTCTCACCCACATTATCGATTTTAAATTTTATTTTTCCAGCAAGAAAATTCAAACCAAGCCAGACTCTTACTTTTCTATCCCATATTTTTCTGGAATTACAGAACCGATCCGACATATACTTGCACCCAATAATATTAGGCTTATCTCTTGCTCCCACCCCAACCTTAGGCAAATCACCATACCTAGGAATTCAAGCGATGAAAAAGTAAGGAGACTCTCCACGAAAAATGTGGTGTACAGAATTCCATGCTCCGACCCAAAATGCACGGCCACTTATGTGGGACAGACGCAGCAAAAACTTCGTGAAATGATTATCGCCCATAAATCCAATGTAAATTTAAATGTCACCACAAATTCCCTTGTTCAACACCGCATCAATACAGGGAGTTCTCCAGATAGGATAAAAACAGGGCACACTCCTGACCTGGATAATGCCACAATTCGTTATACTGAAAAACAGCTGAGAGCCAGGATTAATCTTGAAACTCTTGTTATTTTATCACATCAACCACCTGTTCACAATCACATATTACCTGAATACAGAAACTTGAAAAATACGTTCCCATAATAGGACAGTTGGGGCTATCCCAGTTCGAAATTTGAAGTACCCCCACCCCTCGCTCCCATTGGGTATATAATGAGCGAGAGATCCAGCTGGCTTCACTTCTTACTTGCACTCGCAGGGAAGAGGTCGTCTTGCTGGTCTCCCTACTGTATTTGCTGTTTCGGCCAGCAATACATAGGTTCATGGTTTTTAAACTTTTTTAAAATTTAAATTTTTTAGAATGTGTCTGTCATAACATGATTTTGTGTTTTTTTTATTTGTGTACGAAGCATTTGAGCGGATATCCACACTTGATAACGGGGTGCAAATTATCCCCGAAACGTCGTGTTTTATTGTTTTACATGTGCACGTTTATAGGCTTTATTTTTATCAAAATTTATGGTTAGAAGTATGACGGTATTTGATGTCTTTGAACCTCGAACTTCCGTTTTTGATTAATGAAAATATTCTCGGCTAATGCTTTTGCTGTAGTCCGTCCCACAGTGGTAAACGAATTCCACCTTTCGTGCCAAGGTACGAATGTTCCTGCCTGTCCCTATCTATCATTACCTCGGGTTCCGAAAACCAATGCAATAGAACTGAGGGTCTATTCCATTATTCTATGTTGGGCGATGTGGGCGTCCACTCGCCTGCTTGGAGCACTCTGATTTGTTCAAAATAGAATCATTACAAGTCTGCTCTGCAGGTTCAGAACCAGCGTTGTTGCCATGGCAGTTCTGATCGAGTAGCTTCAAGGACATCAGTTGTTAACCAAAGGTGATAGGCGACCTCAAAGCTCCAATTTCGAGATTTTTAACCGCAACAATTCTATGCTATTGGAAATGGAATTACTGCAGCTGCTGACACCAGAATTACCCTCCAATATTTTTCCGACGTAGTTACCATCCCAATCAAGAACAGTCAGTCAAGAAGTCGATCTGGTATAAGTCCTGTAACTTCCTCCATGTGCTGGGAGTGAGTAATTTGTGTGGCTGCTGCCTTCCTTTGATGTGGTAGCTGTTTCCCAGGCATCCTCTCCGGAATCAAACCTTGATTACCCATTACTTGTTAAAACCATAGTAGGCGTATAACCTACTATCGACAGTTGGTAAGGAAGAAATTGGAGATGTGCCACTAGTGCTGCGACCTTGCGAGCAGCTCAAATTATCCAGAACCATTAAAATGGAACGAAACCCCTGCGAATCCACATTGGTTTTGTTCTAATAAAAGTGCATATCCCCAAAGGTACGAGTTGTTTTGTATTAGCCCTAGAACTACCAATTATCCAAGTAAGATTGTACGATCTAGTGAACAAATAACTGATTTTTGTGTGCCATTCGTGGTTTCACTTTAATGCGGGTACTAGGACATGTATGACTTAATCTTCGAGACAAGCATATGACTACTGACAGAATCCACCAGATAATTTTCTCCAAGTTCCTCTTTCGGCAGTACGAGACCAAGCCTTCTCGCCAGCAGCCCACTTACCCCCATAGCCTTCTGGAGAAGGGAATCGTGACACATGGAGTACGAAGTAAGCAAGCAGGAATTCGGCAACACTCAAGGGCACGTTTTTTTCCACTGCTCGAACGCCATTCGTCGAAGCACGAGGTAAACTCCGCATTTCGGTCTCCTAGCCCAAGACACATGCTTCAAGTTCAGAACACAAAGCAAGCAAATTAGGATCGGCCTATATGTACTCAAGGTCAAACATGGCCCAGCATGCTACCCTTGCATATCCGTCTATAGCCCAAAGACCGATAGAGCAAGCTTACGGTAGGGCCAAGCTGCTAACGTTCAAACTCTTTCAGCAGCACATCACCAGACTCTATCACCCACAGCCAACGCATTCAGAACTCGAGGAACTTCCAGCCACAACCGATATGCCTGTCACTTGTATGTACTCTGAACCCAGAGGACACAAAGACACGTGGAACAAGCAATGATCGTGCATTTACTCAAGCTCGAAGACGACCCATCATGATACTCTTGTGTACCTTTCCACAGCCAGAACGCCGACGGAGCAAGATTACGGTAGGGCCAGGACGCTAACGCTCAAACTCTTTCAGCAATGAATCACCACACTCATTCACCCGCAGTCAATGCATCCTGAACTCAAGGAAAACAAAAAAAAAGCAACACCTGTTTTGCCTGTGACAATGCACTCCGAATCCAAGGCATTCAAGGATCGTCCACATATTCAAGCTTGAACATGGCTTAGCATGCTACCCTTGCGTACCCATTCACAGCCAGAAGACAATAGCGCAATGTTACGGTAGGGCCCGGCCGTTAATTCTCTATTCAGCAGTGCATCCCATACTGTCATCCTACAAGCTCATTAGCATCAGCCAAACTACTACTACGTTGAATACAGTCAACCAGTTTTACGATCGTTAGCAAAGCCTCAAGATGCTATCCTTGCTTACCGCCATGCAGCCAGTGTGTCCGAATCATCAAATCAAATCAAATGGGACAATCATCAAAGATCGATGGAGTATGATGATGGTAGGCCCCACACTTCAAAGATCGAACACACTACGATGAGGCTGAGAAATGTATTTCTTCGACATTCCACACGTAACACAAGCCTAACAAAGCAGTGGGTAAGACTCATCACCTCCGAAAGTCGTCTCTTTTTGGTGACGAGGATGGGTGGTGTCACTCGTACCGAGCGTTTTTCTATCTCTCCCCGATTTTGTAGCACCTCTTCAGCTATAGAGCGTGGCATTGTCCCAATCATCATGCGATGCCATTGCCCCAAACACAGAATACACCAACAACAACAAACAGAACAATGGCTACCAATGCATTCCACATCCAAATTGCAAAGGCACCTAGATGAGCCTAGGAATTCCCATTAACACGTTCACACTCGAGAAGCAGGAAAATCGATGGATGCTACCAATTGCATACCCATGTACGATGGAGAAACATTATTGGTAGACCCAACCTAAAGCGCAAAGGCAGCCCTTGGGTGGTTAACCTCAAGGGTCCACAAGGCTGAATATCTTCTACAACTCTGGCAATGGCAATTCACACTCGAGTGAGCATACAGCCCATGCAATGTCTACATCACACTCTTTAGGGTATTGACCACACATGTTCAAACTCTCCAGTGCGGCACTTATATGATTCTCCAACTCAATGTCAATGCGTCCTCAATGAAGCAACCAACAGCCTTTATTTTGGGGTAGAAACTGAACTCGACTGCCCTCACCATTTACCCCACTTTTACCACCCATTACCCCGTTCCAGGTGGACCAAGAGCCTGGCTTTCCTCTCTCTCTCAAGCCACTTACTCAAGCTCGAACATGGCCTAGCTTGCAACCTTTGCCTACCCGCCCACTACCCGATGACTGACGAAGCAAGATTACAGTTGGGCCAAGCCGCTAACGTTCAAGCCCTTTCATCAGCAACTTCATACTTTGAATCACTGTGCAAGTCTTACTTTCTTGGCTTAGCACTGTCTTCGCCACCTTACCGTGGGAAGCAGCTACATGCAACAGCCGACCTTTACCGTTCGGGATTTGTCTTCCTTTTTCCATTTCCACCCAAGTATGTCCATAATTGGGCATCGACAGATAGGCTTGCAATCTACACTGCTAAACACAAGATCAATCTCTTTCACAGGCATGGATTCGTAGGTCCAATTCTCTCTTCTTGGAGGCTAGCCCAACTGATGTCTAGCCAGAAGAACGAAAACTAACACCTCTCTTCCTCTATCCTTGCTTTCTGACCGAATATGTTCACTAAACTCACGTTTCAATGTACACCACCTCCTTATGTTTGCCTTCTCTATCTCCATACAAGTTGTGACAGTGCAAAGTGAAAATTTCCCCAGCAACCCTAGCATTTTGGACATCTTGGACATGAAACACTATGGAAGCCAAAGGAGTAATGCGCCTCATATGCCTTGGTAGGCTGCCTACAATCTTCGTAGAAGTGGAATAAGTCATCAAAGACGTTTCGGATTAAGACAGTTACACCTTGCCCATTAAGAAATACAACTCCACCAGTGATAGAAGACGACTCTTGCACAGAGACATCAGCACCAGATTCTACGTCACAAGCTGAAACACAAAAGAGGAACAATGAAGATAAATTACATTTGGGGCCCACAACATGTGGCATTCACCCCCGCAAAAGCATAGTTGGTGAGCTCTGGAGCCGTCACTGTACCGATCTTGGGCCGCCCATTTCTGCCAGTACCGCGAGTTTCCATAAATTATTCTGAAGTTCCAAAATGGATGGTGGACCAAAATCCGTTACATCAGCTGTGTTGTCATGCGTCCCCTCTCCTCAGAACAGACTCATCAGTGTTAAAGCCTGAAACATCTGCGGTCTACCCCAGCGAAAGTGTGGATGACCGTCTCTGCAGAGTCTTGTCTGGTGCCTACCTTCGTATTTTTTTTTCACCGATCTCAGAATCAAAGCTGGGATGTGTACGTGTGTAACTTGTGTTAAAAATATAAACAGAGTAGCCATCAAGTGCAGGTGAAAGACAAACTCACGACGTTTTGATTCCTGTTTCGGAAGCGTTTTCAAGTGAAGGGTTTAAAACATGTCAAACAACTTAAAAATTAATAAAACAACAGCAGAGTATATGGGTCATGGTTATAAACCTTACACGTCTCAGGAAGTAAGGTCCCATACTAAGATTAAAAATTAAAATTATATTAAATAAAAGTCGGCACAATTCGAAAGAATGTGCCAACAGTCAGCTCCTAACTCACCCAAGTTAGGAGTTTTAAGTTGTTTGACACGTTTTAAACCCTTCACGTAAAAACGGTTCTGAACTAGGAACTGAAACATTGTGATTTCGTCTTTCACCTGCACTTGGTGGCTACTCTTTTTTATATTTTTAATTACCAAAGTGTTTTTTAGCTTTCTGCTTTTTTGTGACTTGTGTTTGCTTCCCGCCAGTAGCAAACAGGGGCTTAGGCTGCCTGTGGGTAGCTGTGTCTCAGAATTCCCACTGGTGGGGTGAAAACAATCGAAACAGCACCTCAGCATATGTGGATGTCGGTTAGGTTAGGTTAGAGCAGTTGAGCTCCTCTACAGTGCATCCTCGGGCAAACAACCTCCGTTTCATTGGGAACTACCATCAACTGATGCGACAGAGTTCCCTCACCTTTGCGTTAGGTTCTGCTTGGTTTATCGACTCATGTTATCCATCTCCTTTTCATCTTGGACAAATAATACTCTGCCTTGCATGCAACTCCTCGACCACTCTGCCACAAAGCCCATGGTGTTTTGAACTTGGCCATTCAGACCAACCAAACATATCAACTTTTCGCTTTGGCCGCTGAAGAAAAACAACCAAGTCCTGTCTCAGCATCCCCAGAATGAACCTACTGGACAAGGACCAAAGGGCTCGCAATGCCATGTAATCCCCAATGCCATGCAATTTCTGCCATGACTTGTTATGAAAAAATAGTATCTTCAAATCGTTTGGCGACACGTTGAGAAATAAGCACCAATTGTCTGTCATAATTGCAAAGATTTGTTTGATACATAAAAATCCTATTATCAAATGTTTGCAATAGACGCAACAACTTCTTTACAAACCCAAAAAAATGTGAGTACTACCTCTAAACACAGCCTCAAATGGTGAACAGACCGAACATTGTCTGTCGTAAAGGCAATCGACACGCACACACACACATTTGCGCCTTCTTCGGCCCTGCAAAATGCAAAATGTTCGGCGAGTGACCTCGTATTTACGCTCTGTACAGTAGTTGGGCATGGTCACAATCCACCTAGGCTGTGTTGAGTTATGGTTGGGAATTTCTATGGCATGAGAACAATTGAGGTATATGGGAGTGCGGGCAAAGTGGTTTACCCTCGACAATTGGAACCTGCCCTACCGCTTCATCGGCTACGAAACCTCTTTAGGAAACCATGTTGATTGCTCCGATGCAAGGCCCCCACCCAACATTATGATCAGCACATCTGCTATCTGTGTGATAGTGGTAACGTTCAAAAGCCATTTGCTGCCTTCGACTGACATATTTCTCTCTCTGAGCCCCAGATACCAAAAGACGTGGTTGCAGATAGGTTCCATGTCTTCGGCACTGAGATATGGCATTGCATGCAAGCATTCATGCATTTGGCCCCCACATACAAGACCTGAGTGAATAAACAAAGAAATATCTATAGGCGACAATGAACATGATATGATAAAAGCCTCGGTGTATAATGAGGTGCCTGTAGCTCCAAAGTTAAAACTTTTAATTATGGATGTAACATTTTTCGACCCAGCCTCATCAACGAAATGGTGTTGCAGATGAAGTAACTCGGCAGTTATTCTCCTACTGACGAGTCTTACTGAAGAGTATTCAAATTTAGGTCGACAATTTGTCATCTGTAATTTAAAAATTTTAACTTGGAGCTTCGTGCACCTAACAAGTGACCTACGCTTCTATGATACGATATTCCTTGCTTGAAGAAAATCCAACTCAGATCATCATGGAAATTTCATGACAATAAATAGAGTTTGATGAGAAATGCTCGCACCTTAGAAAAATAAACTTTCAAGATAACTTTTTTATGTAGGGGCTAATGGCCAGACTCGCCTTTCTTCATACACACTTCAAAAAATAAAGGCAGTATGAATAAATTAAAGAAAAAACTAACACCATGGTAAATCCGTGGAAAAATTTTATTTTAATCTAACTCTCATTTTTCAACTAATATAATAATATTTTGCTAGTAGTACGGCAGTTATAAAATATAACACCTTAAAAATCATTGTAAATTATATTAGGTGCAGAAACAGAAAGAATCGTGCAGTTTTCACCACGTTTAATGTACTGCTGATTTTAAGCATTATCAGGAATGCAAATACGCAGGAAGCGTTGCCACGGCCGACATAAAAAAGTTTCTGAAGAACACTCTTAAAATAGAACTGCACTTCAAAACTGTGTGAAACCTTGCCAATGTGTACTGATGCCTCCAAAATTATAAATTTTCTCAGTTCCTTTGCATTTAGTTGTCTTGTCTTTATGCAGCTTCAGCTATTTCATATGCTTTTTTCATTACGATTTTCAAGGCCCGCTTTTCACACAAATAGTAACGTATTTGGTATAAAGGAAGAGTTATAGTCCACAAAATATTATCGAGTGGAGCGCAGGGCATTTCATCACTTAGCTCACAAAATTCTTCCACCAATTCTTCTAAGATCTGAAATTATAAAAGAATTAAAATAAATATTGGCTAGCATAACTTGTTCTAATGGGAACTATGCTGAACATTTCTGTTTGTGTCCATACTTGGCCTTTTGAACACTCGCAAACATATACAGCGGTGATGTAGTAAATGACAATTATGCCCAACATAAACTCAGCCAACACACAATACACACTTGATGACAATAAATTAGTCAAAACAAGGATGATACTGTACTGGTTTATCACAGCTATTAACTGAACTTAATATACTGACATGGTGTCCCAATTAAATGCACTCCGTATGCTATATTCATTTAACATCCACTCTCAAGCGATAATAATAAGCAAATGATCCTCGCTCTCTGGCTCTGGCAAACGTCCCCTTTATAGGGTTAAGTTTGCACCAGAGTGCACAATCATGGCACCATCAATGCAACATACGATCTTGGAAAAATGGCCTCTGTTCTACTTCTAGGAAACTTTAACTACCACAATATAACCACTATTCGTCACCATGTCTACAGGAATTTGCGTCATGGGATATTCGAACCCTCCCCATACCGTCCCCTAGCCTTCGGGTAGGGAGTGGCGTGATTGTGTATACCACACCTTGCTTGATGATTCTTTCAAATAAAAACCAAAGATAAAAGCCAAATAGACAAAGTAAAGAATTTGTTGGAATGAAAGGAATAGGTAGCAGTTTGGCACTAATAAAGGGGCCAACCTGCTACGCCCATCCCTTCAAAGAAATGTTTGTCAATCCCCAAATTTGGATTGGCATATAAACATTTAGGCACTAACATAGCTGTTTATTCTTTAAATGTACAGAATTTAACGAATGTAAAAAAACATCGACCCAACATAAACAAATGCAAAACATACTGTGCCATTTGGGCCCACTTGATTCCAGGGCTTCGTATGAAACCCAAGTGTTCACAAGTTCCACAGTGACATTCGTCATGGAGATGGACATAAAAATATGCTGTTACACACGTAAAGTCTACAAATTAGGTCAAGTTAGTCCCCAGGCAATGCACAAGATGCATTGCACCCTTAAACAACACTGAAAAATATATGAGGAAGTCCAGGCCAAATCTATCTTAAACTGATTACAAAATAGTACCTGTCTTTAATACTTGTTGTGAGAACTGGTGAAAGTTCGCCCTGCATGTTGGGGAGATTATTCCACATATCAGTAACACCAGTGAAGGATGGGACATTATCGGCTAGTACAGCAAGAATCTCGTTCTCAAGGTTTGCTAGCTCTGACACCGCTTCTTGTTGAACCATCAATTGCGCCACTTCCTCAATAATTACAGCAATGGATGGCTGTAACACCAGTCGTCACAACCTCAACCGCAACTTCTATAGCAACTAACTGAAACACAATATCAGCTGGACCATTGCATACTATAGTTGGAGTGCACTCCGAGTCAATGACTGGCAAGTTGACCACGTTGTTGTTGGATTGTAGCACCTGAGTGTCCTTGTTGATCTCGTGTTAAAACCCATGTTACAGAGGAGAAACCAGTGGGACTGGTAACAATACTGGGCCATACATAACTGAAGGCATCTTAGAATCAGAAACACAGATGGATGGCGCGCAGGCGTAGGAACATTTTCTAGACATGCAATAGGGACAGCAAATGTGACTTGGCAGACACAACTAGTTGAAATGAGGCATCAGCCCAAACATGTTAGCGGAGTGGTACTCGTGTCCAGCCAGGTACTCCACATTTATACCACAATCGTCCACTTGGATTCTAATGTACCACAGGCATCACACATTCACTATGATGGTGTGCAGATCATATTAATTGTTCCGTGCCACTACAACGCTCATCAGTAACATAGTAAAACAGTATAGCATGGATTGGTCTAGAACCAGAGGCTGCAACAAACTATCATCACGTTGACAGATTGCGTCCATCCTAGCAGAGTCCTAATGGGGCAGCTTTTGGCAACACACAGGTGGAGGAGCGGGTGACATCTGATCATTCGATGCTTCATGCAGTGTACGTGGCACAGCATGAGTAGCCGGAATATCCACGCTCAGTGAAGAAAATGTGCACAATGCGGTGCAGGCAATGCAAGGGAAACAGGCTGGAGTGGCAATGCTAATTCCAATTACAAAAGATGGCGTCTGCCACGATGGCTTAGGCCCAGAAGCATACGATGGGGAGGTGGATGCAGTTGGGAGTATTGGATCCGCCAAAAAGGCCTATGGATCCACGGTTCTCCATCCATAGTGCATTGCAAAATCACAGAAAGTATCCCAAAACAAACCAAGGTGTAGATGTGAACTTGCAGGCCGACAAGCAGTGAGATAAGAAGTGAAACTGTATCTAGGGTTTTAAAGGCATCGGGTAAGGGAGAGGTGCTTGCAGATGATCTTTCTTTTGCTGGAATTTGCTTTCTAAGAAAAACATCATCGGACAGTCGTATTGAAAGAGTTACCTGCTGTACGGTAACAAAGAAAGTATGAGTTTAAATTGGGGCACTTTCCATGAATCCCAAAAGACTCAAATTCAACTTAATTGTCACTCAGCTGACCTTACATCCATTCACATGAGGGTAACAGACAAAAATAGCCAACAGAAGGTCGCACAATGTTTTTTCTGATTGACTCATAACAGATGGGTGGGGTGAGGTAAAAGCTTCGTCCCTCACTCTACTTACAACCCGAAAATAAATCATTGGTTCTCATAAGTCAAACACATACCATTAGATGCAGAAGTATATCCGTAACAAACCGCATCACATTGAATCTTAAACTTAACACAGCACTAACCTCATACATCTAATAGAAGAAAAACTATAAGCATAATCTAATTGGCGAAGTGGTTCATGAGTAACAGTTTCCAAATCAGACGTGACAACACAAACATAGATCGGCACTTTTCAATGGGAAAACCATCAACATCTAATTTGCCAACCTTCACATATTGGGTTTGCGGTTAATGACACGGAATGCCCCACCACGTTCCATGGTTTGACACAATACTTAACAAGTCATTTAAACCGAAAATATGGTAATCCATCTTTGGTGCCCCTTTGCCAAAGGTAGTACTTCAGCCCCCTCTTGCACATTGTCTTAGGGGTCATTAGACAGAATTGGGAATTCCCTGCCTGTGAGTTTAGCTATAGGGAATTCTTTGAAGACCATTTGTCTTTCCATGTAGAACCATTCCTTTGCTGTCATCATAGGCTAACGTCATTATCACATGGAACAGTATATAGTGACGGTTGGTGAAGTGTCGTTCAATCGTTGTCAGTTGTTCCAGCAACCATTGTTGAAGGCATGTCATTGTGTGCGATTTCAACATCCATTGCTGGGGATTTGTCATTAGTGGTTTCAGTAGTGACATCAAGTGTATGTTGTTTCCATTCCACGATATTTTGAGTGCAAATTATACCACTGTGGTAGGTTAAAATCAGCATCCCTAATCTGAGTAATGGTTTCAGTAAAGATCCACCTCAACTCCATTATTGAGTTTAATTTTAGTAGAATCGGTTGTAATGTCTTTCACAGTAGAAGTAGTGTTGGTGTTACTTTTCTTATGTGAACAACCGCTGTTACCGTGCGACGAAGCTGATGGGCATCCACTTGGCCGAAAATTGTACCTGTGCTGCTTCAGTGAATCACCGCACTTGATGGACACTGTGAGTGAATTTGCTTTCTCATGGAAAACCCCTAACTTTCTCCACAGAATAATCCGGTGCAGCTTGCTGTTGTACTGTCAACATTAGCAGGACATAATTTCTACCACGTTGATGGAGTTCAAAATCCATGCACTCTTACAGTGAGTAAGCAATACAAATTTTATAAGTTATGGCACCGAACAACAAATGGACTGACAAACTGTGATTACAAGCTCTTTGATGCTTCTTTGGCAGCTGAACTGAGCACATGAGCACATTTGAGCACCAAATCCTCCACCTTAAACACATCAGAGCATTTCTTGTCATATTAGTATGCCGCAGAGATGAATGTGAAATTTCATCTTTAGCTTCATCAGTTGACGTTTATTTGCAATCTCTTGTATTTTGGCCCAATCTTCAGATAGGCCGAGGTGGCAGTTAAATCAATGAAACGTTCATTAAAACAAGGGTTAACTGTAAAAATGACACCGAACAATTACTTAATTCAGTCGATAAATGTTCCACATTCTACAACAAAAATGACGCCTGCCTATCTCATGTTCAAACGTAATGTCCACACGAGGTTGAGCATAATGGTGTCGTCCACTAATGATACCCTTCAAGTCACAAGAGAATATGTTTAAAGCTGGATGGCAAGAGGGAATAATTCTATCAAAGGATACGAATTCCAGATTTCGAGTCTGTGTTGGTGATAATAAATCAGTATTGAAGCACTCGGATATGCTGAAAACACGCGGTTTCGCAGGAATTGATGTCACGCCCGGAGGAAGTGACTGGCTCAAATTTTGAACGTGAGGCTGAAAAACTGAAACATACACAATAATAGCCAATGCACATTTTGAAAATCCATCGATTACTAATCAGCAAACACCAGTGAAGACGAAAATAAAAATTTGGCTGTCACCACGTGATAAAGTAATGCCGAAATCGACACCACAGACAGAAATTCGAGTTTCATATAAACGAAACTTGTTAGCAAATTCGATTTCCTGCCGCTTCTCTCTTCAGAGAATGTAGCCTCTAAGTGTCAACTTCGTCGTCAGAGTGCACCACTGACTGTCATGTCAACAACGTCGGTGCATGAATTGCCGAATCCGACTCACTCACGGTGCCGTCATCTATTGAGTTTTCTGTGCGAAAATCACGACGATTACGGCGTGCACCAGAGAAGTTAAATCTGTAACGCTTGTGAGTTGATGATATCACTTTGAGCAGCCACTTTTGTTTAATCTTCTTTGGTTTTCAGGTTTGGCGTAACTTCTTCTGACGTGATTAGAAGAAATGTTGTGATGCAGTTAGGATGACAGTTTAACAATTTAACTTTAGGTAGTTTTTTTTTTCAAATGTAAATTGGATGTGGCGAATTTTGGGACTTTTCTCCTGAAATTATGTTGATGCTTCAAGTTGTTGTTTCAGAAAATTAAAACCTGCTAGTTTAGGGTTTAGATGTAACAGAAAAAAATTCTATCTATTTGTCATTTGAACAAAATTTTGAGTGGCTTTGAATTTAGTAAAGGTGGGATCGGCATATCAATTTTAAAACTTTGTAAGTATTGATTTGCATAATCAGTAAGATGTGCAAGTGAATTTATTGAATGATGAAACACTGTAATAAAAGTCACCTCTTCATTTAGCAGGGGTGACTGGAGTGTTCTAAGTATTAATGGTGTGCCTCCATTATTGAGGCACACCTCTCAGATCTTGTAGTTATACTTATGGCTACCAGGCCCACTTGCTGTTGTATGTTTCTTGGCCCACCATGAATAAACCCATATAAGGGAGTGTTGGCTCTCCATTGTGTCACTCCCCTAGCAGTTAATAGAACCATACGCACTGGGAAGGGGCTCTTTACCCTCAAAACGGTAAATTAACTTGAGTTCAGCCTAGCTAACACTGCACAAGTTGTCAACCAACTTTCTCAAGCAAAATTGTATAACAACTTAAAAACGATGACTAACGCAAAGCGTTCTTTTTTTGGCACAGTATGGTAGGCAGACATGTGCGGAGATATTCGTAGGTTGGTTGGTGTTACTGAATGCACGACTCCCTGCCAAAAGTAATAGATACGACTGCCGACCAGTGAAGCTGTTATTTTCACTCGCCATTTTTCATTATCCGTGACTGTAGCTAATGGTGGCCTATTCCTCTTCTCGATTTTATTCTGTCCAAATATTAACAATCCCAAGTTTTGCGTGGCAGCAAGCATTTTTTCCCATATATAAACATAGTCACCCAGAACTGGATTCTGTTTACAGTTGTGAAAAAAAAAAGGTGGAAGGGGGTGTAGTGGAGGGGGGCCGAAGTAGAAGAAAATGCTTGCTGACACCCACAATTTGGATTATTTTTTCTCTACATTTTGTCCACTTTATTTGGACAAAATAGGGCTGGAAGATGAGTGGGGGGGGGGGGAAGGATAAGGGATAACAAACACCCAGAACTTGGATTTTCTTTGTATTTGGAACAAAAAAGATGGAAGAGGATATTTACTGCAGCTGCAGTGCATTAATTTGAAGTTATTATTTTAACTGACGTTATGACAGGTGCCGGTGGCACAAGCAGTTGTGGGGGAGGGGGGGGGTGAAGGCAAGTGTAAATTTGATGAACCTTCACCATAACGACTTCAACGTTATATTCTTATTAAACTAATTGTAAAAAAATAAAAGATAATCAAACAAATTAACACCTACACAAAATAAGATAAATAAAGTTAATCTTCAATGAATAATCCTGATACCTCTGTCTAAATCCTTTTACACCCGAAAGAGTAAAATTTGGTAAAAGCAGAAGCCTTTGAACGAACACAATGGTCTTTTTTTATTGGCAAAAGTAAACAAACACAGCATTTACTGCAGTTTAAAAACGCTCTGATAATTGTCTCTTTAAACATTTTAAAAACACTAAATGCTGAAAATGAATCCTTTTACAGAGGGGTTTACAGCACCTTAACCCCAACCCACAAATAGGGGTGCAGCACAAAATAAGAGTGGCGCGAGCCAAAACAAATCACTGCCACCGTTGTAATATCTGTAGTATGTGTGGTATAGTGGAGTATCTTATGTACACCAACCTCCTCAGGCTAAATTCTCATTCCCTACTTCCGTTCCCTCTTACTCCACTCAACCACGAAAAATGTCTGGTCCCAAATGAAAGGTGAGACAGACCGGTGCAAAACCGAAACAACCAATCCTCGCAAGCGTTTGACTGACGAGTCCTTTGCAGAACTACGATTTCAACTGGAGCACAATGCACGCATAACAAAGTAATATTAATCCACCCAAAACCAAAACTGGTAAAGAGACATAAAATACCTCTAGACACAAAAGGCAGAGGTGACGATTAGACCGTGTGAATCTTTGTATTCACAGGCCTATGAAAGTTGTGGTATCCACCCAAAACCAAAACTGGTATAAGAGAAACCGCCAAGTTTCTAAAAAGGGTCGGCCTTTGAAAGTAGTGATATTGTTTAACCAGGGAAAGGCCGCCAAGGTTAATCCTATTAGCCAAGTTAATCACACTTGCTAATAGTTCGAATGTTAAATGAAAACTAGAACATTGCTACTATACTTTGTTCCACATTATGTTTTCATAAAACTGTCTGTATGACGCCCCGTTTTCTTCCACTACGAGTGCAAAAAATCCGTAAACATGCCATTCGTAAACTCTAATAGTAACTGTGTAGAGTCTACAAGTGTGATTTCCACATGTTTTTGCACTCTTAGTGCAAGGAAACGAGTCGTTATCCAGTGAATTTTCTGAAAACATAATGTGGAACAAGCTATAGCGGTAGCAATCTTCAAGTTTTCATTTAACGTTCAAGTATTATTCGGTGCGATTAACTTGGCTAATAGGTTTAACCTTGGCGGCCTTTCCCTGGTTGAATGATATCAGTGCTTTCAAAGGCCGACCCTTTTTAGAAACTTGGTGGCTTCTCTTATACCAGTTTTGGTTTTGGATGGATACCACAACTTCATAGGCCTGTGAATACAAAGATTCCCACGGTCTAATCGTCACATCTACCTTTTGTGTCTAGAGGTATTTTATGTCTATAAATTTTCTCATTCTTAATTTTCAAATTTACCATTGCCCAATTAGCTGTTACATCAGCCAAAACGATATCGTTTGGTTTACTGTATGCCCATGTCTCACATGCTTAAGTTTGTTCAATCCCATTTTTGAGCGCACTGGCAGACAAACGCTGATTTTCGTTCGCTTCACTCACTAAAACTGCGCATTCCCCTTCAGTTGCCCCGCCCGAGGCTAATTTTAATCACGCAATGAAGCTGGAATTGCTCACTCAAACACAATTAATTTCATCTACTTGGCTGATCATCTACTTGGTGGCATCACACTAGCATGTGTCTAGCGTAACCATCAAACTCGGCACATTACTAAGACATACTTATTTGAAACAAAAATATTTTTTTTCTACTTGACTGAACCCTGTGCTCACGATCTGCATTGTGTTTCAAATTTGCCTGGCAATGATAGATTTCCAGTCTCTTTTCTTTTGCAACTTCCGTAATTTAGTTACCATGGTGTATTCACGTACCTTAGCAATCACATACTATAAAACTCACTGATCACATATTATTTCACTTTTGAAATGTCACATAATATAAAACTCACCAAACGGTATCCAACCAGCAACCAAGGTTAGTTTATTTACAATGTCGTTGGAGCAAACAGTGCAATAATGGCAAGAATAGTTCACATATTATTTCACTTTTGAAATATCACATATTATACAACTCACTGAACGGTATCCAACCAGCAATCTAGGTTAGTTTATTTACGACTAGCCGGACCAGTGCATGCTGCACGGTAGATTGGGTCTCCCTATCCTAGCCTCGCCCGGTGTTTGAACTTCTTAGGAAAGTAAATCGCGTATGTAATATTTTATTGATTAGTAGAGTGATCCTCCAATTTTACTCACCCCTCTTCTTCCCCTCCTTAACCCCACTGCAAGTTAATCTCCGTGATTGTCTCCCGAGCAAAGCTTCAATCCTTCAATTTTACTCGCCCTTCCTCTTCCCCTTCTCTTCTGCTCTTCCCCCGACCTCCTTCTGCAAGCTAATTTCCGTGTTTGTCTCCCGGTCATAGGCTCTCCCCGTGTTTGGTCTTCTTAGGAAAGTCTATGATGTTTGCAATATTTCATTAGTACACCCAGACCCAGAAAAGACGCATACTTGTGTTTTACTGAATACTGAATGCTAAAAAAACCGTATCACTGAGAAAGTGATCATTCAGTACGCAAGCAAGCTCCCTGCTGCAAGGGGTTAATATCCGTGATTGTTTCTATCACCTTCGAAACAATTCACTTCGGCACAAAGCACAACCAAAATGTTGCAAGTAATTCCTTCATTTTCTCTGTACGATTAAATAAATAATTAAATAAAGTCATTTGCTCATGCATGCCAACATTGTTGCCGCCCAATTTAAAACAATTCAACTTCGCTCTCCAAGTCTGCATCGTATCAGGCTACCAATTTCGACGCCGGGGGCCTCGAAATTAACAACATATCGTCGTTTTGCTTAAAGTT
>JAHWFP010003582.1:5611-15863 GCA_023313725.1 Lithobius niger
TCCCCCCCCCCCCCACCAACCAGGGTTGTCACATGCTTTTGTTACCTTTTGAGTTCTTATTTGAAATGCAAATAAAAGCTTTCTTTCCTGAGGTCAGGAATAATTTTCATGATTTCATGGGTTATAGGGACGGGTAATGGTTGTTGGACTTAGAAAAATTCGATATCGGCGTGTAGCGTTTTTTTTGAAACACCCTGTATAATAGTTAAAAAATATTTCCAAAATAGTCACTCTCCTCTGAACATTTTCGATTGGTTTCCTATCCACACATTGAAAAGTTTTAGTTTACGTGGAAATCGCTCGCTTTGCTCGCTCAATCCACGCACTTCCGTGCTTCAGAAACACGAATGTTTCCGTGTTTCAGAATCCAAGAAAATGACGCCCTTTTAAACTCTGTTTTTTCCATGCATCAAATCAGTCGATGAACGTTCAGGTCTACCCATTCTTCCATCCATCTATCCTTTTTTCCATCCTTCGATCCTTCCTTCCCACCTTCCACAAATCCCTCCTTCCATCCATCCATCCTTCCGTGTATTCTTATATCCATCCTTCCTTCCTTCCATTATTTCTTCGATCCATCCATCCATTCATCCACCCTTTTATCTTTCTATCCATCCTATCTACCATCAATCCATCCTATCTTCCTTCCTTTTTTTCCTTCCATCCTTTCTTACTTCCTTCCATCCTTCCTTCGATCCATCCTTCCTTAACTATCCTTCCATCCATCCGTCCATCCTTCCTACCTTCCTTCCATCCATCCTTCCTTCCTTCTATCCTTCTCTCCATCCTTCCATCCATCATTTCTTCCTTCCTTCCTTCCTTCCTTCCTTCCTTCCTAGCTGTCTTCCGTCCTTCCTTCCATCCTTCCTTTAATTCTCACATCCTTTCTTCGTCTTTTCCATTCTTCCATCCATTCTAAATTCATTCTTCCTTTCACCCATCGTTCCTTCCTTTTTTCATCCTTCCTTCCATCTATCCATTCAGCATTTCTTCCTTCCATTCTTCAGAAACACGAATATTTGACACCGTTTTAAAACCAAATCTATTGTTTTGTTTTCTTCATGCATCAAGTCAGTTAATACAAAACCGATTTTAAGATCAATATGTGGTGCTTTGCAAAATAAGTTGTCCTTTTCGGCTCATTCGGCCGCGTCTCGCTGCGCTCCAGATCATCTCTCTTTGCTCGTGAAGGTTTTCATGAACAAACTATGACGTCATGAACAAACCTCATGAGGGTTTAAAAAACAAACTTTGACGTTAATTTTTAAGGATTTTTCGCGTATTTGAGCGTGATAATATCAAATTACAACGATGAAAATAGGCCTATACTATGCGCAATGTAATTACTTTCGTTCGGTCCTACTCCCATATTTGCAGGTGTATCTAGACAAACGCAAGTTAGGCAACAAACATCACAACAAATATCATATGAATTTAATTGTCGAGGTTGTAAACCATTCTATTGCGACGGCATAGCGTCAGTGTCTTATCTAAAGCATAGTTGGGCAGATTTCAGGTATTTGGGGAAAAATAATAATACGGAAAAAAGCTTAAATTTTGTTGAAATCGAGATCAATTTAACCTGAAAAAATTAACTCGTGTAGGAATGCCAGCTAAGCTGCTTTCAGTGCAAAATCTGACCGTCAATAACGTTGAAAATGTGTTACTACTAGCTAGATAAAAGCTAGTTCGTTCATCCCCATGTAAAATGCCATAGGGTGATTATTCATCGATACCGAGATAACGGGAAGGTTTCCAGCTATGAAATTGGACGAATGGGTGCAGCAATACGAACTGCGTATCTTTTATGGTTTGGAGCCTGGGGGCGTAACAGGGATGGCGTGGGATGGAGTGGGAGGACGCGTAAACACGAAAATATTGTTATAACCATTGTTAGTATTGTCAGCATCGTCTCTTATTGGACGGCCAAAGTTCGGACAAAATGAGAACGTGTATACTGACGTGCATGCTTAGACACACAAATCTAAATCTAAACAACGTTGGAAAGAAATTGTATTCACGTCCACTTCACGAAAAATAAACCAACTGTAAAAACAAACAAAATAAACGGCAAAGCCAAAAACTGGCAAAGAGGCCGACAAGTTGAGAGTGTTTCGGCCCTACAAAGGAGTGATATCAACACACCAAAACTAATTAAATAAAACAAATTACAACAAAATTAAAACCAAACCAAAAACCTATAAAGAGGTTACTAAGTTGAGAATGGTTCGGCCTATAGTCAAAAAGTACTAGCAAATTGTTGGAAACCAATTTCTTGTTGACATGGCACTTTATTACACATCTGCACGGTAGTGGAGTTGAGTTTATACACAATTAAAAAAAAAACGAATGATATGATATCAAAAACCAAAACTGGTAAAAGGGGCCGCCAAGTTCCAAATGGTTCGGCCCTTCAAAGGAGTGATATCAACACACCAAAACATCGCCAACATAATCGCACCGAATAATACTTTGGACGTTAAATGAAAACTTGAACATATTGCTACCGAAAGTAGCAATGTTCTAGTTTTCATTTAACCTTCCAATTGTTAAGCGGTGCGATTAACTTGGCGAATGTTTTGGTGTGTTGATATCACTCCTTTGAAGGGCCGAACCATTCGGAACTTGGCGGCCCCTTTTACCAGTTTTGGTTTTTGTTATGATCATACATACTATTTCAACTGATTGAATACAGAGTTGTAAAAGAAATTAAAAAGGACCTTCCTATTGTTTATGTGCAGAGAAGGCAGCAGATAACTGGACAGACAAACAGAAATGTGGGTGGGGTGATTAAAACGGAAAGCAACGTATTTTAGAGATTCGATTCTCTTTTTTTTTTTACCAAAAATATGTTTTAATCCATAACCCGTAAGACTGCTACTAGAACCAAAGCACACTGTTTTACATTTGCAGTGTTACGTACGAAGATACTTATTTCTTACCTTTTAGGCGGTTTTCTTCTGTCTATCTTTGTCTCTGGCCTTCTTCTGCTTCGTTTTGGCGTAATGATGAGTCTAGAAGTTTTACAGCTCATCTCTTTTATAGGATTTCACTGATTAAGCAAGCAGTTCCCCTATTAGGCTGTTCTCAGCTGGTCGTAAATTAGTCTTAATCATACCAAAGCAATTAACTGAAAAATACAGTATAAAATAACCAGACGTGCGCGAGTCATCGTTGAAGAGGAAACTGATAATAAACTTCTTAAGAATAAACGAATAGATAAAAAAAAAAGAGTCGACTGTTACGTTCAATTTTTCTACCTAAGTAATTTTAAAGTACTTCAGAGACACAGCAAAAGAATTGGTAAACTAACTTGAGTTCTGAAGATCAGTTAATCGGCCGAGCGAGAGTGTTTTCCGTTGTGTTGTAAAATTTGATCTGAAATAAAGCCCACAAGGGTGAAAGAACCCGAAATGTTTTGGCAAACCAAAGTAGGATAACAGAACAAAAATGGTTTTCACCCTGTTGCTACATTAATTGCCAAGCTAATCCCACCGACTATCAGATCAAAGGTTAAATGACAACCTGACTATTGCGACAACCCGTAGTTTGTATTGCCTTTGGAAACATACATTACCTGTGTTTTTGTTGCATCTTTTCCTGAAGGATGCTCTCTCGCTGGAGGGTTCTTGAAATCGTCGCTAGATGGCCAGCTACGCAACCCGGTCTGCATTCGTATGCGTAACCTAGAAACGCCTGCAGACACAAGTAGAAGCCAGTGGCGAAGCTCGTTAGCACGACTCCGTCGTTAGGCCTAACGTAAACGTAACCTAGCGACAAATACTGTGCTTCGTTTTGAAATTAGTTACACTTCACTACAGTTCGTATTTGATTTTTTTACTTACTGTTGCAATTTTAGAAAAAGTCAAAATATGTATTACATTTACTAATTTATTGTAACAGAATTGTCTAACACGAAAATGTTTGGAGGTATGCCCCAATGAGACATTCTTCAGCGGCTTCGAATATCAATTTTATTCCTGGCGGCCATGGTGCAAATCAGCGCGCCGATATTTGGAGGGCAACAGCGACTTTTATAAATTTTTAAATTCTGGATGCGTAATTTAACGGGCTGAATAATGAAAGATGACGAGAAATTCTCTAAGTAAATACCCCGCCATTTAACACACTCGTGCTATTTATTGGGAGATAATTTCCCTCGTGGCTTCGCACTCATGAAAATAGTGTCTGCATAAATAGCACTCGTGAGTTTATAGGGGCCAAAACACTCGAGTTGAAAACAATTATCGATAATTTCCTTAGCTCTTGGGATATTACGTATGATAATTCCCCTGCAAATCGAAAGTGAAACCCTAAAACGAAATCACTTCTGTGAATCCTTTTACGGAAAAAAATACAAAAAATTTCTAACCGAATTCTACTAGTGCTTCTATGAGATTTATAATTTGTGCATTTTAGCGCTCAAATCCTTTCCAACAAAATTCCCTCGACCTTCGGTCTCAGGAAATTAAATCTGGAAAGGAGTTTCGTGCTAAAACACACAAATTATCGATTTCAAAGAAGCACACGTGGTATTATAGCCGATAATACTTCAGTAGTTTCGAAATAGGGTTGAAATAAAATAATCGATAATTTCCTTAGCTCTTGGGATATTACGCAACTTTCAGCCCGTTAAATTACGCATCCAGAATTTAAACATTTATAAAAGTCGCTGTTGCCGTCCAAATATCGGCGCGCCGATTTGCACCACGGCCGCCAGGAATAAAATTCGCCGCCGCTGAAGAATGTCTCATTGGCGCACACCTCCAAACATTTTCATGTTAAACAATTCTGTTATAATAAAATAGTAAATGTAGTACATATTTTGAATTTTCTAAAATTGCAAGAGTAAGTAAAAAAAAAATCAAATACGAAGTGTAGTGGAGTGTAAATAATTTCAAAACGATGCACAGAATTTGTCGCTAGGTTACGTAAAGGATAATGACCGAAAATCGAGGGCAGTCTTCAACAATGCACGAGGGTGCGCAACGCCCTAGGATAATTGTTTAGGATTGCACGAAGTTTTCGGTTATTATCCGTTTTAATGCCTGTTTGAGCCTCGCACAAGGTAATAGTTTAAATTACGTGCCGTTCCAAGTACCGATCCACAGTATTGTTGTTATTGACGTGCTTCGCCATTGTTACTTTGCAGAAGCATTGTTACTCGGTTCCGAATGGCTTCTTAGGCCAACAAGGGAAATTACAACTTTCCCCTTCACCCACAACGATGATTTCACTTAATATAGAAAAAATAAAGACACTCCCATTTTTACTGTGTGATCATTTCCCATTTTTGTCTCTACGAGTGGTTGATTTCCGTAATGGCATGCTGTTTTACAAAAACAGCATGAGTTTTTCCTGCAAAAACTCGAAATATAAATAACCTAACAAGTTTTTTTTTCGTTTTTTTTTTACCTCGGAAATTTTTGTGAACTGAAAAAATCGTTTCGTCGCATTGTTGCATGAATGAATAGGCTTATCGTCGAACGAAATTCTCCATAAGGCCTATATCTGCTACTTACGAAATTTAAACTGCATTTTTAAAATTAGGCCTAAAAATGAAAATTAGGTCTAAAATCATGTTACCATGGCAACGTCAAGTTGCTACGAGTCGCTGTTGGCTTCATCAAAAGCGTCTCTCTCGTCACTTCCCTGCTACCACTGATGTATATAGGCTACGTTGCACGTTACGTTGCAACACTGTATCCGTGTGCCTGAAGGCGCTCCGCGTTCCAAAAATGAATAGGCTTACCGTACAATTCATATCTCCGTTAGCTGCAACTTCCGAAATTCAAACTGCTGGTTACAATTAGGCCTAAAAGCTGACAATTACGCCTGAAATGTAAAATAAGCCTAAAAGCTAACACATTTTTAACCGACGATTGTGATGGCTACTGCTTTTAGATTAGTATAATAGAGATAGATGTTACAGTGCATGAAGGAGGTGTGTGCCTCAACATTGGAAGTAGAGGAACTGTACAGAAGACCGGTGCGACTAGGCAGTCGCTGTAGCCGCTTGTTTTGTAACAAAAACAATTTCAGCATCAGGTGAAAACTCCTTATCTGGTCGCTAATTACATGAGCTCAGGATCGTTCATACGCTGTATTGTAGAACAAAAGTTAGGAGAAGATGTTTTTCAACACAATGTTCAGTACGGTTAGTTATATTCCTTTTTAACAGAAATTATAAGAGTGTTGAATTCGATATCGGTTATCTCGAGAGAAAGTCAATATTTTTTTTTTACGTCCAAGGAGGCAAGCAAGAGATCAAGCAATTTATCAGAAAAGTGCTGTTCTGATGACAAACGCTGATTTTCGGTTCGCTTTGCTCCCTCAATCAGCGCAAACATTTCTTCAAAAACGTAACTGACTGAATGTAACCATCAAGAACCACACATCACTTGTAATAATTTGTGTTAGTATACACTCTATATGGGTTTTCTTATTTTTCTTATTTTAAGAATATTATTCTTTATGTCCTGCTCAGTACAGATTTTCCCATCACTTCACTTTTTGATGATTCCTCACTTGGAAAAACATCTGCAGAACGTCAGATGTAATCTCCTACGAAGGTGAGAGATGAAAGATTGCGAGAGCAAAGCAAGACACACATTGAAAAGTTTTAGTTTACGTGGAAATCGCTCGCTTTGCTCGCTCAATCCACGCACTGCCGTGCTTCAGAAACACGAATGTTTCCGTGTTTCAAAATCCAAGAAAATGACGCCCTTTTAAACCAGATCTGTGGGTCTGTTTTTTCCATGCATCAAGTCAGTCAATGCACGTTCAGGTCCACCCATCCTTCCATCCATCCTTCCTTCCATCCTTCCTTCCTTCCACCCGTCCTTCCTTCCACCCTTCCTTCCATCCATCCTTTTTTCCATCCTTCCATCCTTCCTTTCTACCTTCCACACATCCCTCCACGCATCCTTCCTTGTATTCTTCCATCCATCCATCCATCCATCCATCCTTCCTTCCTTCCATCCTTCCTTCGAACCATCCATCCATTCTTCCTTCCTTTTATCTTTCTATCATCTGTCCATCCATCCTATGTACCATCAATCCATCCTTTCTTCCATCCTTTCTTTCCTTCCATCCTTTCTACGATCCATCCTTCCTTAACAATCCTTCCATCCATCCATCCTTTCTTCATTCCTTCCTTCCATCTATCCTTCCCTCCATCCTTCCATCCATCATTTCATCCTTCCTTCCTTCCATCCACCTAATGACCAAGCTGTCGACGCGCCGTTAAGCCTCATCTCCCCCTCCTTCCATCCTTCCTTCCTAACTTTCTTCCGTCCTTCCTTCCATCCATTCTCACATCCTTTGTTCCTCTTTTCCATTCTTCCATCCATTTGAAATTCGTTTCTTCCTTTCACCCATCGTTCCTTCCTTTTTTTCATCCTTCCTTCCATCTATCCATTCAGCATTTCTTCCTTCCATTCTTCAGAAACACGAATATTTGACACCGTTTTAAAATCAAATGTATTGTTTTGGTTTTTACATGTATCAAGTCAGTTAATACAAAACCGATTTTATGTGGTGTGTTGCAAAATACGTTGTCCTTTTCGGCTCATTCGGCCGCGTCTTGCTGCGCTCCAGATCATCTCTATTTGCCCGTGGAGGTTTTCATGATCAAACCATGACGTCATGAACAAACCTCATGAGGGTTTAAAAAACAAACTTTGACGGTATTTTTTAAGGGTTTTTCGCGTATTTGAGCGTGATAATATCAAGTTACAGGTGATGAAAATAGGCCAATACTATGCGCAATTTAATTATCTTTCGTTTGGTCCTACTCCCATATTTGCAGGTGTATCTAGACAAACGCCAAGTTAGGCAACAAACATCACCACAAACATAATATGAATTTAATTGTCGAGGTTGTAAACCATTGTAGCGCGACGCCATAGCGTCAGTGTCTTATATCCTGAAGCATCGTTGGGCACATTTCAGGTATTTGGGGAAAAATAATAATACGGTACAAAACCTTAAATTGTATTGAAATCGAGAGCAATGACCCACCAGAAAAAAATTACCTCGTGTAGGAATGCCAGCTAAGCTGCTTTCAGTGCAAAATCTGACCGTCAATAACGTGAAAATGTGTTACTACTAGCTAAATAAAAGCTAGTCCGCTCATCCCCATGTAAAATGCCATAGGGTGATTATTCATCGATAAAGAGATAACGGGAAGGTTTCCAGCTATTAAATTGGACGAATGGGTGCAGCAATACGAACTGTGTATCTTTTATAGTTTAGAGCCTGGGGGCGTAACGGGGATGGCGTGGGAGGGCGCGTAAATACGAAAATATTGTTATAACCATTGTTAGTATTGTCAGCATCGTCTTTCATTGGACGGCCAAAGTTCGGACAATGAGAACGTGTATACTGACGTCATGCCTAGACACACACTAGTGTATTACGATAAATCTAAACAACGTTGCAAAGAAATTGTATACACGTCCAATTCACGAAAAATAAACCAACTGTAAAAACAAACAAAATAAACGGCAAAGCCAAAAACTGGCAAAGAGGCCGCCAAGTTGAGAGTGGTTCAGCCCTACAAAGGAGTGATATCAACACAACAAAACTAATTAAATAAAACAAATTACAACAAAATTAAAACCAAACCAAAAACCTATAAAGAGGTGACTAAGTTGAGAATGGTTCGGCCTATAGTCAAAAGGTACTAGCAAATTGTTGGAAACCAATTTCTTGTTGACGTGGCACTTTATTGCACATCTGCACGGTAGTGGAGTTGAGTTTATACACAATTAAACAAAAACGAAAGATATCATATCAAACACCAAAACTGGTAAAAGGGGCCGCCAAGTTCCTAATGGTTCGGCCCTTCACAGGAGTGATATCTGCACACCAAAACTAATTAAATAAACCAAATTACAACACAATTAAAACCAAACTAAAAACCTATAAAGAGGTGACTAAGTTGAGAATAGTTCGGCCTATAGTCAAAAGGTACTAGCAAATTGTTGAAAACAAATTTCTTGTTGACGTGGCACTTTATTACACGGTAGTGGAGTTGAGTTTATACACAATTAAAAAAAAAAAAAAACGAGTGATATATCAAAAACCAAAATTGGTAAAAGGGGCTGCCAAGTTCCGAATGGTTCGGCCCTTCAAAGGAGTGATATCAACACACCAAAACATTCGCCAACTTAATCGTACCGAATAATACTTTGGACGTTAAATGAAAACTTGAACATTGCTATCGAAAGTAGTAATATCAACATACCAGAACATTCGCCAAGCTAATCGCAGTGCTTAATAGTTCGAATGTTAAATGAAAACTTGAACATCGCTATCGAAAGTAGCAATGTTCTAGTTTTCATTTAACATTCGAACTATTAAGCAGTGCGATTAACTTGGCGAATGTTTTGGTATGTCGATATCACTCCTTTGAAGGGCCGAACTATTCAGAACTTGGCGGCCCTTTTTACCAGTTTTGATTTTTGATATGATCATACTATTTCAACTGATTGAATACAGCGTTGATAAAGAAATTAAAAAGGACCTTCCTATTGTTTATGTTCAGAGAAGGCAGCAGATAACTGGACAGACAAACAGAAATGTGGGTGGGGTGATTAAAACGCAAAGCAACCTATTTTATAGATTCGATTCTCTTTTTTTTTGCCAAAAATTTGTTTTAATCCATAACTCGCAAGACTGCTACTAGAACCAAAGCACACTGTTTTACATTTGCAGTGTTACGTAAGAAGATACTTATTTCTTACCCTTTAGGCGGTTTTCTTCTGTCTATCTTTGTCTCTGGCCTTCTTCTGCTTCCTTTTGGTGTAATGATGAGTCTTGAAGTTTTACAGCTTTTCTCTTTTTTATAGATTTCACTAATTAAGCAAGCAGTTCCCCTATTAGGCTGTTCTCAGCTGGTCGTAATTTAGTCTTAATCATTCCAAAGCAATTAACTGAAAAATTCAGTATAAAATAACCAGACGTGCGCGAGTCATCGTTGAAGAGGAAACTGATAATAAACTTCTTAAAAATAAACGAATAGATAAAAAAAAAAAAGAATCGACTGTTACGTTCAATTTTTCTACCTAAGTAATTTTAAAATACTTCAGAAACACAGCTAAAGAATTGGTAAACTAACTTGAGTTCTGAAAATCAGTTAATCTGCCGAGCGAGAGTGTTTTCCGTTGTGTTGTAAAATTTGATCTGAAATAAAACCCACAAGGGTGAAAGAACCCGAAATGTTTTGGCAAATCAAAGTAGTGACAAC
>JAHWFP010003583.1:7213-25138 GCA_023313725.1 Lithobius niger
CGAAAAAAATTGACGGGTGCGCTACTGCTCCTTCTACCTGTTTTTTTTTTCTTAAACTTGTTTTCTGGTAGTAACTTCCGGTTGTGGCCAAGTATCGCTTTAAGGGCGCGCGTGCCCGGTTACCTGTGCTAGTTCCTATTTCAGCCGACAGATGGCGGTGTGTAGTCGGGCGAGTCGACATTTGGAACCAGTCGGGGGGTAGGTGGGAAGGGAAAAGGCGAGGGAGCAAGCAAGCTGGGACAGGACAGGGAGCCGAGTTGCACCGGTGGTGAGGTTGGCTGGCTAGCTACGTCATTGCATGGCCGGCTGTTGGAGCCAGCAGGCTAGCCAGACAGTTCGAAGGGAACCAGCTGAACAACACAGGCCGCTCCGTAAACCAAGTAGGCTAGTGACAATCCCCACCGGGCGAAGGGCACAATGGATTTCCCCCAAGGTGTATACCAGAGCGACCACTACTCCAATACTGGCCGGTCAGGGTTTCTAACGCCGACCTGGCTGGACTAGTGTCCGTCGCTTCTTCCCCGGCCGCCCGCGCCGACCTTTCGTTGCTGCCCGACGAGCTGTGCTGGTTGTTAGTCGGGCAATGTACTCGGCGCCTAGCGTTATACCCCTGCTGTATACACATGCGATACTACTGGATGTTAGGATGCCCACTATACCCATTCACAGCCCGAATCAGTGTGTGGCCAGTGCTTCGTTAGTGAACTGTGCTACGACCACGGCGTCTAGGAACGTGTTGGCCCAGCCCGAACTTGGGCCACCGGTCCAGGAACATGCAGTTCGGACAAAAACTGTGCATTCTCCCTCCTCGACGGCCTGTAGAAGGTTTAAAGGTTCAGGTAAGGGGGTCTTGGTTTTGAGTTGTGTAGTTTTACGTGTGGCATGCGATGATGTGAGGTGTTTACCGTGTTTACATGTTTGTATGTATGTAGGCCACGCTTCAGCTGTTTCCGTTGGCTTGGGGTTGGTTGAATTTTAATGCGGAGTGAAATTGGTTGATAATGTTGTTGAAGTGTATTTGTTGTGTAGTGTTTCACAATCAGTTCGTTGACTGAACGCATGACTGCCCGATTTTGTATTTGGGGTCGGTGTATTTAATACATTCGATATGCGTTGTTGAGGATGACGTGGTTGGAAAAATGTGGACAGTGTGTTGTTTACATCGTCACATGTTCCTAAGCTGGGCATGCTTGTATTTAGTTAGCTATGCCTGTTGCCGATCTGGTTGTGTGTACCACTAAGTAGGCGCGATCATGGGTCATTAGTGGTCCTGGGTTCATGATATAAATTGTGATTAACTAGCGAAGCGTTAAAAACTGGGCGCTAGACTCCATAAAAAAAAAAGGGCCTTAAAATGTCGTCAAACCTGGAAAATTTTTACGCATTTTACTACGCGAATGACAAGCAATGCCGGAGCCGAACACCTGGAACCAGGTATCGCGTATGTAGTGTTATGATTAGTGCGCTACGATTTGTATTGTTTCACTAGAGCCTTAGCCGACTGTTTGTTTTACCGGTAACGAGGCTTGCTTACATGTCGACTCTTTTCGATCTGACGGGAGGACACCGACTCTGTGGTGTTTGACGCAATTTTTTAATATTATTAACGAATGCGCTCCAAACTTCTCCCCCCCCCCCCTTGTTTTTTTTTAATACTTATATGACACGGTTTTGCTACATTTTATAGCGACGGCGTATTGTGCTACAGACGCTAACGTTTTTGTGGCTACGCGAAAATAGTGGAGGGAAAATAGGCTATTGCTGTGGGACCCTTCGCGTCAAGCCTGTCTTGTCAGCCCGGTTCAAATTTATGGCTAAACCTAAGAAAAAGGCGCGGTGTTAAGTTTTACTGTGGTGTCAACTTCTGGTTTCCAACAATTTGTTCTCCATTTGCGTCGAGTTGCGTGCTAATTCGACGTAACGCTTCGTTCAGTAGTGTTAAGCGTTTAATTCGGTTAGTCCGCTAAACTATTTAAAGACGGATGAGACGTCATCATAATGGATTAATAGGGTAATAGGTCTCCAGGAAGAAGTGTGTGAAGGCCATCATTTTTTTTTTGAACAATGAAGAAGAGACCTTGATACACACCAGATTGCTTGTACTGGTTAACGGTTTATTCTAATTGTCTAGATCAGAAATTGTTGTTAATATAAGTCCACAAGTACGGTGGTCCATCGGGGGGTGGGGTGGGGGTTAGATTTGTGGTTTTACTTTTGGGGACAAATGTGGTTTTTGTTTTACTTCAATTGATTTATGGGTGTAAACATTTTACATGTTGGGATACTGGTTGATTACCTCATGTGTTAACGTCCGTGATGACAAGAGTGACGATAATGTTTCTCAAAAAGTAACTGATATGATTGCGTAATCTTAACGTCGGTTCAAAAACGTAGGACCTGAACTAGGTTTTTTAAACCTTTTTCTAAGTTCATTTCTGTCTCAAATCTTGAAAGTTCGTTCGGTAAAGGGATTACGAGGGGGGGGGGGGGGCAACAAACATTATTGGTTAATTGCCCTTGAGCCCATTCTCTCTAGGGGCTAATTTGGGTCCACTACCGCAGAAGCTCCGAGCAAGATGGCCGGCCTATCTAGATTCCGGCGCGTGAAGTTTAGAAAGGTTTAAGATTTTGATTGCGGTTTCTGGTGTTATGTGGTTAGGTTAGGTAAATTTGGAAAAAACTGACCTTATTTTCGAGAAACAGCGACCTTAATTTACCCTTTACACCAACGGAGATAGTACAACCAACGTATACAGATCGATGGTGGACGCGCTTGGAGCCGCTGTGGAAGTGGTTCCCGATATGAGTTTTGATCCCACCAGTCTTAAAAAAAGTCTGGGTAGAGCCCCAAGTAAAGTTCCATAATTTGGATATTTTATTACGTAAGTAGCCTACCAAGTTTTATAAAATTATATGAACTTTACCGAAGTCCATTCCGTGTGGCTTGACCAGCAAATTGGTATTTTTTCACCCCACATATCTGACATTTATTTAGCCCTAAACACTTTATGACGCCTACAAATAATATTGTCACCTGAATTTGACACACGTCACACATATTATTCTTAACTGTATGCTCGACGAAAACGTAAACGTCCCGTTTCGTACGTTGCTATTCAATTTAGTGGTATACAGTTTAAATCCGGTATGCCCTAACCTAGATATAATTTTGTAAACATTGTCTATATAAAAGCAAAAGTTGTTGTATTACACATACTGTGGATATGCAGCTGCCTGTAATATGCCGATGCCTATTATAGTAGTCCTGTTTGTTATAAGCATTCACACGCTGGAAACAAAACTTCTATCAATAGCGTGTAAACCCGCTCATGCGTATGAAACATTGAACGAACTTGGATGATTCAATCAATATCTGCGTTTATTCATAGTAGCGTACGCAACGAATGGCTGAAGAATTAGTGTCGTATAAGTTTATTAGATAATGTCGTAATGACTAAAAACTATGCTGACTGGCAAACCAAGGTCATTGGTTAGTAGCGGTAAAAAAAAAATTACTAGTGTGCTCTAACATAATTCATGCGTGTCTGTACGATAAGGTTCCAAATCGGACAACTTACTTGACAGTTTTTTCCGTGGTGAAGCTTTCAGAAAAAACAGGGTTTTTGCTACACGTGACCAAACTTACATGATAAATGTTGCAAAATATTTTTCAAATAATATTTGCAAAGCAAACTCTTTTTCTTCGCCGGTTTGTAAATTCGCAACGTAATTGCTTAAATCTAAATTTCGTTTTATTTACCCGCTCAGTATTTAGGACTCACTCCTGCAAATGTACGAATTCATATAAAATATTACGTAATAATACTCATTACAGCCACAACAAGCTTTTCCTTAGTTACACCACTATTCGACGAGACTGTAGATAAAATGTTGAGGGGAAGAGGTTGGTGGTTGAAGCCAAATATTTACAATTATTTCCAGCAGTATGCCGTTTCTGCCATAATATATTATTTTTAATTTTTTTTGGGGGGCGGGGGTAGGTCTGGCCTTCCGGTGTTTTCGGCCAGAATCCCATTTTCCGCTCTCCCCCCCATCCCCATCTTGCCCCCCCCCCTAGATTTTCGGCCCTGCCTATCTCTATTGACAGTATGCATTATGCTAAAGTAAATACCGATATATTTTTTTCCCTTACCAGAATAGGAAAGGCTTTTTCATGTTTTTTAGTATTAAAGCTTTCATTTTTTTAATTCTGTAAAAAAAAAACGTGCTGTAGTCGAATCAAATTTCGGTAGCCTCCACCAGCTTCCAATTTAGTGAAGAGTATTAGATTTCGCAATAGAAGCCCACTATCAAGCAGAATTAATCATTAAACTCCAAATGTGTACGTTCCCACGGTGTCTTTTTTTTTTTTTTTTTTTTTTTATCTTCTTTCACAGTAGCCTTTTAAAAAAAAATTGTAAATATGCTGGGCATACCTACGAGTGGTTGTGATGTTTTTTATTTTTATTTATTTATTTTTTCTAATTATGCCGTATATGGCAAGCGTTTAGTATTGCGTCACGGGTCGTGGCTTGCTCACTACTGGGCGGAGAACTGGGAGGAGAGGGTGGGTTGCGAGCCAAGTAAAGGCAAGCCAACAACGTAAAAATGACGTACTAGTTTAGTTCCTTCATCGTAACTACCAACAAAACCACGTGGTCTTAACGAGTACTACACCGCACACGAAGTGTCAACGTCCGGGTGAAGGAAAAAAAACAGGGTCGTAACTGTAGATCGCCCCATGGGTGCGTAGTGCAAAGTACAAAACGAATTAGGCCATTAAATTCCAGTAAAGTTCCCTATCGGACCCCTGTTTTGAATTAACGACCGCTTGATAGAGAGGTCAACAGCCGACCTACCATGTTTGGATGGATGGAATGATCCAATCTTCCAAGCTACTCCAATACCACCAAACGTTGAGGACCCGTGAGGGAAGGCCAGTTTTTTAAGGCCCGTGTCCTTTGTGGGGAGCCCATTTAAACAATCCCAAACACCTAGAACCCATGTTGTTCCGGGGAAGGTGCTGGTAGGCTTCTATCCATTGTGGGTGGCTGACATTCCGAGGTTGTGTTGTGGATCTGGTTGCCGTAGCACCATTTTACCACTTTTTTTGTGTGGTGGCGGTGAGGGGGGGCTTTTGGGAACTTGTGTTCTATTCTTAACGATTTTTGTGTAGGGTCGTATTGGGAGAGGTCGGGCTTCCCCGGGGAATGTACTACAAGGCCCTGGTGGGTCAGGGGGAGCGCCATAAGCTTTCCCAGCAGGAGCTGGCACATTTTAGAAAACTGAGTGCATTTATACAGTTATCGTGCAACTTAATGAGATGCAATTTTCGTACGAATTCAATTCAAATTTTTCCCAACAAAATGTTTGAACAAGTTCATCGTGTAGTAGGCTAGGGGTCTGTCTCCCTCCACACACTCCCCCCCCAGTTTCCGGGCAGCCAATACTGCCTACAGGTACTGGGTATAGATTGTCAGGCTCTAGAGTTAGATTGGGTTACCGTATACCAAGTTTTTGGTGGGGAGAGGGTGTCACTTCGGTCATTGGGTCTGAAGTGGAATTTCTGGACAGATTTACCAACCAGACTGTTTTAAAGAAAGTTATTATGTCCATATCACGAATTCTCCACTTAAAGAAGCCGTCTGCTGTGCTCCGCAAAAAAACGCGCAACCATGTTTGAAAATAAACGTAGCACTTTTCGGGTACTAAAATCCGATTCTGATAGTGAAAAAGATTCTTATTTATGAAAATTTTTGAAAACCGTTCCTCGCAGCCATGATGCAAGAATGCAAGGACTTCAGTGTTTTCTTCAGTTAATTTAGAAATAAACTTGGCAATGCGTTCAAAAACGAGTTGGATGCTAATTTGTTCTTTCACACTCTTCAAACGAAGCATTGTTCGTCTCTGACCGTTTCACAGGGTTTGTCGGAACCTGTAAAAGTCAGGGAAAAGGAAAATAGGTGGGTAAGTCAGGGAAAACCAAACTAAGCAGAACGTCAGGGAAAATTTTGAGAAGCCCTACAATCATAAAAAATATGATGCTGATGCAGGAATACTATATTTAGTTTAATAGTTGAAATATGACGCCAAAGGTCCTGGAAATTGAAAAATCTGGGAAAAGTCGGGGAATTTCAAAACAAACGTTTTGTACGAACCCTGTTTCACAGTGCGAATATGGAAAAGGAATTTGCTTCTCCCTTTTTTCCTGTTTATCGTACTCCCTCGAGCTATAAATCCAGGAAAATGTATGTATTGACGTATTTATTTAAAGTTTTAGTCTTAAATCGTGTTGCATTTAGGGCGTCTACCTGCGTGCGTTCTTAAACAAAGTCCAACTTCTAACGGTAAAGAAATATATATATATATTTTTTACTTAAGTGATGTCGTTATCAGAAGATTAAAAGTGGAGCGAATTGACTTGAGACGGATTACAAATTTGTCGTCTCATGCACTTGAGATAAGAGGTGCGAAGAGTACGATAAAGAATCACTGTGGAAGTGAAAAAAGAAAAGTTGGCCAAGACAGAAGATTTTTTCTTACTTAAAAGGAAAAAGAAAGAAAATTAAGAATAAGGGGAAACTGCAAACGAAATCGTCACACGTTCTTGCTGCTATATAATAGCAGAAAAATTACACGAAATTTCAACTTGGTATAGATTTTGGCTCTAAAGAAACTGTAAATGATGGGATTTTAGAAGTGACTGAGGTTATTTTAACACGGTTTCTTCATCTTATTGCCATGGATTGATATGACGGCATGTCTTGAACCAAACGATGCCATGTGTAGTTAGTATCTATGTAGCCTCGTCGATGCATGTTGCCATGATAATTGTCATGTACCGTTTCGTAGAATCCCGTTTCGCCGAATAATTGTTTTTCAAATTAGCCTACCTACTGCTCGCTGTGGCTAAACGTACAACAGCAGAAACCATAACTAATCTCAAATTACTTTCAATTAGGAATGCAACGTTAACTTCTCCAATGTTGAATTTTTAAAGAGTATTGATTCGAGGAAACGGGAATTCCCTTTTTCGCAGAAAAATCTTAAATCAAGTATTTTTATTGCGAAGCGGGAAATCACCATGGTAACGTTACTTTCGTCGTCACTCTGTGGCCCACTTGTAGCAGTAACGAGCGTGTGGAGCATAAATGATGCGTAAAGAGTTATCTAAGTCTTAAGTCACAAAATGGACTAATCACGTAGTTATTATTAGCCTACGCAATTATTAACAAACCGATCATCATTTCAATCTTATGTCTCCCATTGTCTAAAATTGAAGCTGGCAATAAAATGAGAATCGACTGAATATTATAAACCAATTTCCTCGTAATTTTAAATAATCCGTTGTTAACTTTTGTGCCCTGGGTTTACGAGTTTAGGGTTTTACGATATGATCCCATTATCCAATTATTATTAGACAGTTAACCTTAACAGATTAAGCAATTTCACCCACACTGACCCCTCCGCCTCCACTTTTAATACGGACAGCGGTTTTCCCTTTCTTTTTTCATTTTTTTTTTGCCGCCTGAGATGTCGGTTTCCAAGTTTATTATCCAGCTATGGAATTACGTGCGTGTGATGAGCATTCTTCCCCACATTCTTGCTCTGTCAACAAGACAGAGGCAATTGCTTCGATCGTAATCTAAAGCTCAACTTGGAACTGTTTGGTATGCAAGACAGGGACAAGAGAAAATGGTAGGTCGCTCCTCCTTGGTTAAGTAATTTAGTGCAAGTCGTTTTGGTAAGGGGACACCCTTACTAACCTTGGGAAGACGATCGATAATGGGTTATGGTCCAAAAAAGAATGGGTCTCTTATGGTTTTGAGTTCGAAAATTGCTCTTCTGAATACGTGTATCGATTGCACATGGTTTATTGAACAGTGTGGTGACAAGTGTTTAGTGTTGACGCTTTTAAAGGTTCTCCAGCTACCATGGTGGCTTTCCTGATAGACTCAGTTTTGCGACATTATTTCAAACTTATTATGTAAATGTTGCAAACGCATTCATTTTCCAGTTTTCTCCCTCGGCTGTCACTTTTGCTTTCATTCTAACCTATGAAAAGGTTGCAAACTCATTCATTTTCCTGTTTTCACCCTCGTCCGACACAGTTTTGCATTCACTCTAATCTGTGTAAATGTTGCAAACTCAATTCTTTTTCCCGTTTTCTCCCTCGTCCGACAAGACTTTGCTACATTAACTGGTAACCTCGCGCAGGATGCTCGAAAATTGTGAGGGGATACGCCCTTTTAAATGCTTTTTAATTTCTTAACGCCTTGCAGCTAAAATGTATTTAATAAAACTAATTCCCCTTTCTTAAGTTCTTTTATGGTTATAACACGAGATACCATCTCTGGTCGAAATGCTACTACGGCGGCAGAACTGTAACAGCAATTTATAAATTCCACCATACATTGCGAGATAACGTAGAATACAGCGTTTTTTGCCCTTCTGCGAGAACGTACGATTCTCGTGTATTTTATGTAAAAAAAAACAAAAAAACTCACGGGAAGCTAGAATTAAAAACACTTGTTTTTATTGGTTCGTTACTTTTTAGGCAGTGGGTAAATGGGTACACGAGTGACGGTACATCCAACAACAGAAGCTTAAATTTATCAATTCCCCCGAATTGTTTACTTTAATAAGCAGAGCCTGTCGTTCGGTGTTTGTAAAACTTAAGATTGTAACAAAAATTGTGAGGTTGTACGTTCTTTCATTTTGCTTTTTTCTCGCCATATTGCCTGGTTTGTTTGTCTTTTGATTAGATAAAACTTGAGGGAAAAACCCCCTAACACGTGTGCGCACCCTTCAGGATTTATTGATGAGATTACGACGTGGATATCTAAAAGGTTGCACCGCCGTATAGCTTGACCAGATTTGCCTTTACTTAGCTCGATTTGTGAGTGTCAGTCGAATGGGGGGAAAAGGGGGTTGTTTACTAGTCAATGAATGCGTGTTATCTATCTATCTATACAAAATTGGTTAATGCAGTCTGAGGTTTTGATAGTGTTTTAGTGCGTGAAATAACCTATTCGTCGTTTCTGATTCACCATGCACAAGAGCGTAGGCCTATTATTGTATTATTATTGTATATATATATTATATTATATATTGTATATAACTCTATGCTAGAGCCTTAATGGGTAGCTGCAAGGGGCACTGCAGAGAGAAACAGAAGGGCGTCATACTGAAGCCGATGCTGTTAAGAGTGAATTCTTAGACCTAAAACGCGCGATTTTCGTTGTTGGAGAAAACAACGTTATTTTGAGCCTAATGAATCTGCCCTTCCGTTGTTTTTCCCTCCATTTTTATGTAGTGCACCTTGTAGTTATGCCCTCCAAAACCCATACTGGTGCCAATATGGCGGCAAATGTCATGCTCTATAGTAGTCAGCTTCGGTTACGTCACGATTAGATTTTGTGTTATGCATAAAGGCTAATAATCGTGTTTTGGTCTACACGCAAATATTTCTGCAGCATAAAAAGTGTTATGTAAGACTCCACCGAAACTACGAAAATCGTGAAAGTCTTGGTACTAACAAATTGTGAGCCGTTTTCCGGAGGAAGGCAGGACATTTTGTAACTTTACATTTGCTTGCCAAAATCCTTATTTTGAAGGCGTACTTAAAAAGGTCTTAAATACAGAGTTGAAATTCTTTAATTTTATTGAGATGAAATATAAATTATGGGCTAGCCTATGTTAATTCGCTGTGGATAACGGAAATAATTAAGGAATTATAAAGTCTTACATTATGGAAAAGCATTGCGTCTTGACATAAGCCTTAACTTTTCCTCATTGTGCAAGAGGTCCCGCGAACGATCTTGAAATGAAATCCCTGGAATTTCCGGGAAGAGAAGGGGCACTGTGATTCCTCGTGCTCACTGTCGATTGTGGTTTGTAAAAGATCCTCGGAGTTACCTAGCAAAATTGTCCCTTTCTTCTTCTGGCACCATGGCCTGAAAAATTTAGTAAAATTAGTTTGGTGCTGATATTACGCAAAATTGGTTTAAAAAAATTCAATTGAGACACATTTGACGCGTTCTACCTGTTTGTGCGTCTGTCTGCCGCTAGACAAGTCGTTTCTCCGAGTAACGATGGCAAACACGTGTCTGCGGCTTTGAACTGTGTTTGGGTGCCTGTAATGATGGGTAGCTAATTTCGGTCAGAAGCCAGTCAGACAGTCTGACACGCCGACAAGCTCGCTCGCTCGCTCGTCAGCCAAAGCAACCCGCTCGTGTTCTCGTCTAGGACGGAGCAACAAACTAGTGCCTCAAATAGCAGGGGACTTTTATTTTTTTCGTTGCCAAAGCGGTCTCCTAAATGTCTACTTTAAAATGTTCTAGACGAAATAGTGTACACGTTCGAGGGGCATCGGTGTTTTTTTTTCTTCCCCCTTTTTGATTTCTGGTTCGTTTAGTTTTTTAGTGAGTTTTTTTCCCTTGCCCTATAACCGTCCTACACGATCTCGGTGCGCTCAGTACGATGTGTCGGCGTTGGGAGAAATCCACAAGGCCCTGGGCTAAAAGTTCCGTTACCCGCACGCAGTTCATATCTCAGTCGGCTTGTTCACAACGAACACTTGCTGGCTATCGTGTGTGTAAGGCAGCGTACACTGTGACTATGACGTATTATTTTGGGAAACCAAACGACGCATTTTAAGAAATTGAAGTAACAATTTACAATCACTTAAGGATTGACAGGACCAGCCTAAAGGTCGCGAAAAGTTGTTGGTTCAGTTTCAATTCTCCGCTCGAGCAGTACGGCATTTAAGTCCAAAAGTCTACAAAAACAGGTCTGCACCTGTGTTTATAGGGCTATAGTTTAAGTTAAAAACAACTTAAAGAGGCACTTGGCTTTTAACGGAGCACGTGTTCAAAATTTAAAACCCTGCGTTTACCCTTGATAGGTGGTGAATTCCGGCGTTCCTATATGTGACAAATGTTTTGATACATTCAGTCAAACCTTGGGATGATGTTGCAAACGCTATTTTTCGTTGGCTGTAGCAAAAAACAATTGTAGGAGGGGCGCAATTTGTATCAAACTCTCTCTCTCTGCCCCCCCCCCCCCCCCTTTCTCCTCCTCCTCCCTCTCCCCGAGAGTAATTTTTTTTTGTCACTCTGTATCATTCGGCTGAAAGCGGTTTCCTCTCGTCTCTACTAAATGTAGACTTAAACCTCTTCTGGGCCCGAGACGGTACTTGCAATAAACGATTGGCTTTTGACATTTTCTCAAAGAGTGTTACGGGAGATCCGGTTATCTTGTTCAGTTTGAGGTGGAGTTTCATGTTTGATTCTGATAAGAACTAAAGGTCGATTTCTCCACCTGTCGTTAATTCTATATATAGGCCTATCCCGCTTTCAACTCGTCTGGTAATTTTTATTTCTGATTTTTACGACTAAACATTCGACGACTCCTGGAACATGATCATTCGTATATATGTGGTTGTTAGCAAACAGCCTTTAAGTGTTAAAATTATACCATTTTATTTTAGTAAAGAGACGTGGAAGGGTATAATTGGGATGGGACTGATACCAACTGGCCTTGTAAAAACACCAATCTGAGTGGGGGAAAAAAAGTACTTTGACCCTACCGGGAATCGAACCCAGGACTCGCAGACTGTGTAGTGGGTGGCCCTGGGTTTTTATGTGCAGATTTGATAGAATACTCTCTTGTATCATCGCTAATACTACCCACGAGGGTGAAACAAAGCCCGCAAGGGTGGAAGAACCCACCAAGTTTCAGCCAATCAAAGTAGTGATGTCAGAAAATGGCTGCCACCAAGTTGCTAAATTAGTTGCCAAGCTAGTCCTCCCGACTATTCCTTTACTCCTTAAATGAAAAACATGACCAGGTCAGGTTTTTCATTTAACCTTTGATGTAATAGTCTGTGGGATTAGCTTGGCAAATAATGTAGTAACTTGGGGACAGCCATTTTTGTTCTGATATCACTACTTTGATTGGCTGAAACGTGGCCGGGGTCTTTCACCCCTGTGGGTTTGTTTCAGATCTAAATTTTCTAAAGATGAGTCGGTGTACACCCGTTTCGTCGATTGCCATTCGGCTGAATTTTAATCGATGTCTTTATTTTCGGCGATAGAGTTTCCCGTTTCTCCGATATCAGAAACCGCAACGAATGACCGTTCCAATTAACTCTTCTCTTCTCATTAAATTTTTGACGAAAATTGATTCGGCGAAACTGGAAAACGGGAATTCGAATTCCCCGTTCGCCGAATTTTAAGCAGGGCTTAATTTTGGCGAAACGGGAAAAAAATTCGAAAGGGGATTCGGCGAAAGTGGTAACCACCCACAAGTTCCGTCTACTACGATAGAAAAGCTCCAGTTTGAAGAGAAAGTATAATAGCAGCTATCAACAACCCAATGACTTGTACGGCTTCTTTTATGTCTTTGGTGGCGCACCATACCGCTTGCATAACACGGCATTCAGTTGGTGTAGTCAGGACTTTAAGCGTGGTGTGTATAGGATTTTTTTTTTTTTTTATATAAAGCTATCCCATAATGCATTCTGCGATTCATTTAGTTTGTTTCAGGGCCATTTTTAACTGAAATATTTCGACTTTAGGCTGGCCGTATTAATTTCACCTTCGTGCAATTGGGCGTTAAGGGCGGATTACGGGGGTGTGCATTAACACGCGTCCGACTCCGCCCATTCACGCGATATGTGGATTTGCGCCCCTTTTACCGATTAGGGTGAGGGTTGCTAGGGCAACCGAGATTACGCAATGCAAAACTGCAAAAAAGCAGACGCGGAGGATGAGTTGGGAGGTGTGCCAACGTGAATGATTTTTTCTTTTTTTCTTCTTTTTTCTGTTTATTAAAGCATCAATGGCATCCATTGAGGAAAAAATCTGATTGGTCAGTCCGTGGAATGCACTCTATCGTGACTGGTATCCTATTTTGTGCGTAACTTGTGTTAACAAGGAAGTCGGACATGTTTGTTTTGTTTTTTCTTTTCTTTTTTTTCCCCATGAATCGTGCGTGTTTTGCAAGCTTGGAGTTTCCCATTTTTATGGCGATTGTAAAGTTTGAATAACGTTGAAATGGTGCTGAGGTTTACATTCCGCTGAACTTGCTGGTTTGTAAACTTGTTGACATTAAAAGACTAAAATGGGGGGGGGGGGGGGAAAGAAACATGAATCGCCCTTAGTAAAGGGGAATTTTATTAATGAACGCTCGTGGTCAGGCTTCGGCCGACGAATCCCGAGCTAACAAGGGATGTGAACATGAGATTCTTTTAAAACAATTTTTAATGCCCTTTTTTTTAAACTTTTAGGCCTAAAAAATAGGTTTGGTTGCTGTTACCTTGAAATAAAAACTAGGGTTAGTCTGCAGGAGTATTTTTTACTATTTTTTTTTCATCAGTAAAATAGGGTAGCAATGGTTTATTATAATGTAGCTCAGCTTGGCCGTAATTGTCCAAGTTTTATTTTTGGGTCTTAGTTTCTATACAGTAGAGTCATTTTTTTTTTTCCTTTTCGCTTCACAGTACAGGACAAAGCTACCAAAATATAGACTGTTTAAGAGTATTTTGACTTGCACGGTAATGATTACAAACTCCTCCAGTTAGGAAGGAGTTTGCAATGTTAAATTTTTGCAGAATATTTTGATTCGGTGAAACGGGAATTCCCCTTTCGCTGAATTTTAATCTGGGTTTTATTTTCGGCGAAACAAGAATCCTTGGCTATCATAATTAAACACGGCTTAATGTTCGGCGAAACCAATATCCACGAAAGGACTTCTGTTTACGGCAGCCAAAACCTTTTTTAGGCTTATTCGCCACTCCAGGTTTTAACTTCTTTCCCCATGTAGCTAGTTTCTTCCAATTTTAAACTTTGCAAACAACCTAAAATCGCATTGGCCTTAATTAAAATAGGTGTGGAAACCTAAAATTGGGATGTTTTTCTCATTTTTCCTCCCAAGATTTATGTCTAAGCTAGAAAGTATTCCTCGTAAAACGTTTCACATTTGAAACATTTTTTCCCCTTCAAATTGAGGCTAGCTATAGTTGGAGCCATAGTTCAACATTAGACATGATCTGTACAGTAAGAGGCATGACCTGGATTCGAATTGACATCCCAACCCAGATCACTGATATAACGCCTTTACCAATATGCCTAATCCTCCATTGATTTTTTTTTTTCGTCTCCCTCTCCTTTATGTAATTTACAGCCATTTGCGGATTAAAGGCAACTGTCTTTTTAGGAATGTATATTTGATATGGGGATGCAATGAATGCCGCTGTCTGCTACGCCGCCATATGTAAAATGGCTGCCGCACTGTAAAATAGCCCCCGTACTGCAAAATGCCCGCTGTATGGAAAAGTGACACCCGAGTCGCATTAAACGACTGTCATGTGGTAAAATGACGTCTGCAGGGGTGCTGAGAAGTTGTAAAAGGACCTCCATCTTGTAAAATGGCTGCCATGCGGCAAAACTACGTACGTATTGTATAAAGGGCCGCTACGTAACACAAGTATCGCTGAAGCTTTCGTTTAAATTTCCAATATTTATTGATGGCCTATCTTTAACAACGTACGTTCCGTACTGTAAAATGTATTTGATTTTGATTTCAATAATCAGTTGTGTAGTAGTTGTCGGAGAAACGGAGAGAGATAGAGAGCAGGTGAAACTCATCCGGAGTTACAGGAAAGGGAGATTTGGTTGGGAGCACTCGACTCGGGCTGCTCTAATTGCACGCCAACTAGTGGATGAACTCTACCGCATGGAGATAAGTCTCTCTCTCTGTATCACCACTGAGCTGTATGTGATAAAACTGGATGAGGTGGAGGCCGGAAGCCAAGAATCTAAAATTGTACAGATCTATGGTAGACGTAAACCCGACGAGTAGGCTAAATGACTAAGATCTCGTAGTGTTGTGCTGCGATGATGGTTTCAAAAGAACGGTAACTTAAAATCGGTGAAACAGGAAACTTAAAGGCATGATATTAACACAGATTATAAGCAACACTGGCGCGAAACGTTCGAGAGGCGCTTCGAATTTGTTGTATCACTCCTTAAAGTTTCTTAGGTTTATCAGAGTTCTAAGGTTTTTTTTAGGTAGGGGGGGGCCGGCGTCAAATCCTAACACCCTGCACTTTACGCTATATCATTATTCTTGTGCACTAATAAAGAAGTAAATGGGAAAATAAAACCGTGACACCCGACCTATCGTTATTTTTATCCAGGCTTAGTTCATGTTCATTACTTTTAAAAATAACGTTAGGCCTACTTCAAATGCTAGAAATTTATTGCTAGATATAAGTGTGACCGACTGGATGGCGCCACTGGAGAAGGTATTCGAGTGGTGGCCATCACTATAAGAATTGGAGCTAACCGTGGGGGGGGGGGGGGGCTGCAAGTTCATCGTTAGTGTTTTCTTTGAGGCAATGATCGGTAAGAAAACTATTTCAAAAGCAGTGATTATCCTACTAAAAAAAAGTGTATAGGCTGACCAACAGTGAGTTGTGATCATTAAAGCTTGCCTTTTCATCTTAATATGAACTATGAACCCTACCCTACCTTCAGGTGGTAAGGTCTATAAGGAGAAGCTGTGAGCGATTACTGGAGTGATCGTGTAACTCCACTGCTTCTGTACATAGTTGGATATAAGTACATACATCTGCACCTCAGTCGGGACCGAGGGAGCGCCTTCCCCCCTTTCAGGCATACGAAACCAGGAATGAATATTTTCGCTCTATGTAGGTTTTTGAGTCTGGAATGGTGTTGGGAAAATGTGGGGAAGTTGTCCCGTTTTGTGCAGTTTTGCTGTTTCCTGCTCTTTTTTGGAAGAATTCTGTGAAGAAACAGAGAAACAATTTTTTCGATTGTAGGATTATATTTATCCCTCCTCTGTACGAAACGTGAAAGTTACCAAAATGTACGGTGAAATTAAACAAAATCTTAATATCACCAAAATTCGCAGGTAAACTTAAGATTTGCTACTCAGAAAAAAATCGCAAACATAAAAACAACAAAAATTCGCAAAAATGTTTTTCTTTTTAATTTCCTTACTTTTTTTTTACTGAATTGCGCTATAATTTTCGACACACCATTCCAGCAATTGTTATTCTGTCATTCCCGTTCTAGCAATTGAACTATTTTCGACTCCTCAATAACTTGCAAGCGTTAACACTTAAATCGCTGGATTATTGAATACAGTAGTCGCATTAATGAGGTGTCTTATCCCTCACTACACCGGAATGCTGACGTGTATGTCGGTCCGTCTGTCCGTCCGTCCGTCCCAGATGGCAGGCAACCGAGCCATACGACCATGCTCCTGGATTCCCCTAACCACCCAACCCTCACCCCCCCCCCCCCTTTCCCTCTCTCGAGCTAGCATGCGAAGTGGGGGCCCCCTAGAATGGCACGTGTCCTCTGGCCCCGTCCCCACCCCCCACCAAACTTCCCCCTGCACGCGCATGCGTAATTGATCACTTCCTCCTGGCGATCATAGTCGAGTATGGGTGCCCATCTGCAGTCTACGGCACGCACCGGATGTTAGGGGCTGTCTACTCTTACGGTTTTACCCCCTCCCCTCCTACTCGCCCCCCCCCCTCCTACCCCCAATATTTGGCGGAGGATAGTGTTGCAAGTTGGTTCTAGCGTTTGGTTAAGAGGAAGGGGTTGGCTAGATTTGAGTTGAGCCTACTCGATTTTTTGTGCCCCTATTTGCCCCGCGTTAACTGTTGACGTTTGTTTTTGTGTGGATTTTTGGGAAAAAATCTTGATGGTTGGGTCGCGGATCAACAATTTTTTTTGTCGCCATCTGTTATTAACGAAACGGATCATCACCGTGAAACCTCACTCACGTCGCCCTGTTGGCAATAATATGCGCCTGTACAGAAATGTCCTGTGTTTAGCAGGGAGCTTGTTTCTAACACATAAAATTCACACGTGTAGACTACTCTGACCTTTTATTTTTTTTGGGGGGGAGGGGGGTGGTGTTCTTTATTCGAGTCGTCTTCCCATTTGGTTACCTGTGACGATGAGTTGTTAACCGCTTATGTTAAAAGCTAAAACAGTCAAGTGTTTGAATGCAGCAGTAAGGTTTAACGTGGGCTAAACACTTGTAAACATGGCATCAAAACAATGCAGGAAAGGCTTGTGTTCCTTTCATATTTTGACTTGGGTTCAGTTAAACCTTACACAAATTTTTTATTTACGAAACTAATCCTTTCTTTTTCGTAGAATCTTTACCTTAGATACCTATTACTTGCGTAATCAAGGTTACGAGATTGGAAAGTCGGTGACTGATTTTTACCCAAGACGGCGCTGCGGCACATTGTGAAAATCCGAAGCGTGAGTGTACCTTTAACCGAAAGCATGGGGTTTGTAAGTTGCGGTGAGCCGCGCTTGTCAGTTGTGGCAAATCGTTTAGGTCGCTAATCTGTTCGGAGGCCAGAATGCCACGAGGGCAACGAGCTGTCCCGGACACTGATCGATAAAAATTGTCTGGATGGGAGAGAAAGGCTTGTTTGTAAATTACATCACATTAGCCTCTTTTGTCGAACGGATTATCGTGCATTTGGCGTCGGGTGCAGAATTAAAATGTTTTTTTTTTTTTTTACTGGAAATATAGTACCACACATGTCAGTTCAAAGGGAATGTTCTGTGGGTACAGTACACAAACTGTGCACACGAATATCTACTCTTAAAAATGTAAACCAGCGGCTACAGCGACTACCTAAGAGAGTCGCATCCGGTCTTCTGTGCAGTTTGCCACTACAATAATGAGGCACACTTCTCTATCACGCATTGCAACAGTTATCTCTATTATATAATCTAAAAGCAGTAACCGGCAGAATTGCCCGTTAAAAATGTGTTAGCTTTTAAGCTTATTTTACATTTTAGGCGTAATTGTCAGCGTTTAGGCCTAATTTACAACTTTCATTTCGTAAGTAGCAACTGA
>JAHWFP010003584.1:0-12310 GCA_023313725.1 Lithobius niger
AATATTATCTTGTAAGCGTCACTTAAACAACCAAAGGATACAATTACCTGAAAAGAAAGTACACAGTTTCACATGATACAAACACTGCACAAAATTATCAAAAGCTTAAAGAGATACGAAAATATAAGACTATTTAATCAATCTCTACAGAATTCTGATCGCAGGTAAAGGACGTATCACTATTTGGCCCTTCCTTAATTACGATAATGTGAAGTGAGTTTTCTTGGTAATGCTGCAGAATTCTTAGGTTAAGTTTGGAGTTGAGGCTTAGGGCGGTTGTTGCTGATTATAGAGAAATATCACTAGCACTGAGGAAAAACAAATGGGGTCTGATCGAAGCGCTTGTGTAATGCTAGGGAAAATATGAGCCAAAATTCACACTGAGTACTAAAGGTTTGCCGAAAGGTCGTAACGGTGGGTGGAATTGCAATTACAAAGTGCTGCTTCCGCGAAAATTGGTGGTGTCAACCACCAAAATGTGTACAAAATTGAGCTCCGTAGTGGCAGTAACCCAGTTCGTGCTACAGTATCAATATCGGATACGAAAAAATCAATGTCAAAATTGAAACTGTTACGAAAATGCACTGCCGTTACCAAAATGCACAGATACGAAATATTATTGTAACTAGAATGCTGCAAGCCAATGGTACGAAAAACTGTCTTGCTACGGAAAATGTAAACTGCTAGCAAAAATGTCCGCGAATGTTACCAACATGTGTAGTGCAGCGATAAAACAATCTGCTACCAAAAATGTGGACAATGGGGCATTTGCGTCTTCGTACGGACAAATGTGACATGTGAAACTTAAGGTGACGCAGTTTCATAAACCTGAAACGAAGATGCAGGAAGCTTATAGCCAAACCGTTTCTGGGACAATTCCTGCGGGAAGTTTTGTCCCTGACCTGGTTTGGCAGTAGGCACGATAGGGTCTAATAGGACGTTGGAGGTTAGTCCGTTGATCGGCTGACAAACAATTATGGCACTAAGGGAAAGGAAGAATGACTGCTGAAAACTTTGAGTTGTGGACTGAATAACTCCTAGCTTTAATGTCAAATTGGAAAGCACAATATGGTTCACATAACTGTTGAATTGACACAAATCGCTGACAAGCAACAGGGCAATGATGCATTTGTAAATAATACTTTAGGGCAGGCCTGAGAGAAATAGCGAAACAAAGGAGGACCATGTTAGGAAAGTTATTAAGGTAAGTACGGAATGGTTACACTTACAGTAGTGTTCGGAATGGCGGCCGCTACATTCCATAAGTCCAGACGAGATACTGGGTATTGGGATCCATCATCTTTAGATCTGGGATCAGCTCAATACAGCTACGTCGGTAGACGGGTGACATTGCCTCCAGCTGGCCTAGTTCGTCCCATCACATTTTTCAAGGTAAACTTACTCGTACATGAGTACCGGTGATAGGAGGCCTGCACCCTAGGAAGGTCAGCTAAAGGAGTATACAAGTTAAAAAGGGAAGCCGAATAGCTTAACAACCAACACTAAAACCAGTAACAATGGTTACCCTGCAAACGTAGTGTTTTACAACAAAAGAGCAACAATGGAGTTAGAGCTTGCCAGCACTAACAAAAGCGATGTGAAAGAGTAGGGAGTTTTAGATGTCCAAGAGCAACAGCTCCAGGTACTAGGGCAGCTAGAAAAACAGTCTAACAATTACACCCGACATTACCCCCACCGGAAGTGACGTAATAGGAGGGAGCACTATTCCTCCAGATTGACGAAAACGAATGAACGGTAGTAAACGGCACTTTTCCACCATCCTCCATCTTGACGAATACAAAAAAAAAAAAAAGTTTTTAAAAGATACATTTCCACTATCCTCCAGTTCCACGAAAACGGGAAGTGATGCCCCCCACTATTCAGCAGGTGAATGGAAGTGCATCATTAACCCCATTTCGATCAGGTGACAGGAAGTGGTATCGTAGGATGTAGCAAATAGTACTTTCCCACCCTCCTCAAGATCGGCAAAAGCCAGAAAAAAGGTATTAAGAAGCACTTTTCCACCCGCCTCCAGATTGATAAAAAATCAAAGGACGCCATTACCCCCCCCCCCCCCAACTTTTCATCAGGTGAGCGGAAGCGCATCATTACACCACTTTTATTACGTGAGCTGAAGTGGGGGTATACAGGTAATTTAATATTGCATTTTACCCTACTTTCTAGGTGTCATCAGCTCAGTGTCGCTTCCCACTGCTTCTACATCCTCAACTTCTTCGCCTCTCGCTAGCGTTGTGCTTTTGGTGCTGAAGTAGAACGTTCCAGGGTTGACTCTGAGATTGTTCTTTTCACAGAACGTGTTGACATCTTTCATTGATCGAAGTCGTGGACCATCCATATATCTGTAGTAGATATCGGCTCTTCCAGCATTTTTCCTGGATGGGCGTGTAACAACTTGATGTTCCCATCCTGGTTCGAGGACTCTACCAGTTCTAGTTGGCAGTTGGCAGTGAGCTGGATTCTCCACGATGCCTTCCTGTGACAGGTCTTTGTTCTGCAGGCTCATCTCTTCTTTTTTCTATCCAATCAGCAGCACAGTTTTGGGAACATCCAGCAAACTGGGATCCATGTAGCATGTCCATTGATCAGCTTTTCCCTCGGAAATTCCATTCTTCATCCCACAATCACCCTGCCACTCCTTTCTCATGTTGTTTCCTGCCTTGTTTGGTTTTTGGTCTCGAACCCGCATGTCGGGTAGCAAGGCGTGGGCTTGTCTGACTTGCCCCCAAATTTCCGATGCCAAACGCCACGTTTGCAACAATGACACGCGGCTTTATTGAACGCCACACAATTGATGATCCACTTGCAGTGTCTGGCATTATCCGGCCCAGTGCCCTTCACGACCGGTTGCTGTTTCCGTATGGTGAAATCACATCCTGCTATCCCGCACCCAGACGCGGGTTCCGCAGGTATTGCACAACATTGCACGTTGCATTATGTGGCAACTACTTCACGATCTTGCATACATTTGAGCAGAAGCGATGAGCAGTGGTCACGCGTAGCCGTATATAACGACCTACCCGCTGCATGCAAATTATTTCTTCGAATAGAAGCAGGCAGACAGGATGACGGCTGTAGTGGCACCAATGGAAGACTTTCCCATCTACCCCGTAGTAGAGAAGTCTAGGGCCGGCAAGACTCGGCGGCAACTTCATCGAGTTTGGACGGGTTTCTGAGCGAGTACCAGGACAAGAAATGTTCCTCCAAACCTCCAATGGGCTACATTGGCAGATGCAACAAGAAGAGCAAGGAGTTGGATTTTTTCATGGAATTATTCGGGGAGACTGCAGATTTCATCGTGAGTAGGACCAACCAATTCATGGAAGACATGGCCAGCAATGCCAAACGCAGTAAACGGAACGTCACATCAGCCAACACACCAGGACCGAAAGACAATGCAGGGACTTCAACTCATGGGGAGCCATCGGCCGTGGAGGACGATATCGCCGTGGCCAACACAACATTCGAGTCACCGCCACCACTTCCAATACGTCCATCAGCACCCTACATCACTTACTGCCGGTTTTTGCCACTCACTGGAATTCCGAGTGAACCACAGCTGGGAATACTACAACCAGACGTCCACATGGAAGAAGCAGCCGGGTCAAGCCAAGCACAGCCGCCAATGCCAGAAGCAGATGTGGCCGGGGAGGAGAACGAATCAGAGTACCCATATTACTGCGAGGAAAATGAGGACTACTACGAAGGCAGCAGCCAAGAATCAGTCAAAGATGAGGATGAGTTAGATGACGAACTAAAAGAAACCGAGTCAGAGGACGATGACGACGCCTGCCTCACAACGTCCAGCAGAAAGGAAGAAGAAGCAAGGCCAGACAGTCCTCCACGACCGCTAAGGCCAGACAGCCCACCACGACTTCCAACCTTAACAGAAACCTTGCTCACTACTCCAATGCCAATGCCACATTGTCCGACACTGCAATCATCAGAAGCGACGTCGCCCACGAGCCCGGTTGGTCAGTCCTACTACGTCGTCCAACACCAGCAGAGGAGGTTTCGTCGACCAGAGAATTACGGTCCAGACGAAATCACAAGCCAAAGTCGCAACATCGCAGCCGCAGCCATTTATGAGATGAACCAAAAGAGGACTCGTTCCCATGCCTCGCAGTCTTTCATGTAGATTCATAAGTCATTGTACAGAATCCGAGGAGGTAATCTACATCATTTCATCGGAGGAGGAGGACGAAAAAAGAACCACCACAACAACAGCCAACGTAGTCGATAAACCGCCACTACAATCACCGCAACCATCACTGGAACCGAGTAAACTAGAAGTCATGAAACGACGTTGGCGAGTCGTACTGTACGACAAGATCTACAGAAGTAATACGTTTTCCGAGCCACCCCAGTGCCAAAAAAGGAAACGATTATTGCATCCTCGAAGTGGCGCCAGGGTAACCCAATATGTCAATCACCGTTTCAGCCAACAATAGTCTCAGCCAAGCACTCCACCAGTACAACCCTCAAAGACCCGAGCACAGAACCCCCAGAAGATCCGAGCACAGGACGGTTGGAGCTAGAGCAGATGTGTGCAGAGGTGGACGAGACACTCAGGAGCCAGTCAGAGTCTTCGTCCTCAACGTCGCCGATCCAGCCGGCGCAAATCCAAAGGGAAGAAGCAGGGTCTAACTAACCACGAGCCAGCTGCCAAGGAGACACCATCAACGGTCGTCTCGTCGCAAGTCCCTCAGCCAGGGGAACAAGCAGAGGCCACTTCCAACTTCAACTCCAGCCAAGACCCAGCAGTAACGACAACTACGCAAGCCTGCCAAACATCACCGAAACCGGAAAAAAACCATATCCCACTTCCATGTGGGTACCATTGACGAAAGACGAGTTTCTGGCTTTCATCAGAATACTGGTAATCATGGGTTACAACGACTTGCCAGGGATGGTGCAATATTGGTCCACGTCCCTAGACCTGGGAAATCATTCCATCAGATTGACCATGACCAGAACAAGGTTCAATCAAATTTGGAAAAACTTTCGTCTGTCCGAAGAACCGTCTTTCACCGGTACCGATTCCCAGACTGCATTGCCCACGACCAGGCAAGCCATGAAAGAGCAGAAGGCCAAGGAGGACATGGACGCAATAATGAAGGTGCGACCGATGATGGAGGCCATCAACCAGGCATTCTGCAAGTCCAGGAACCTTGGAGCAGTTCTCTGCATAGACGAGTCCATGACTGCATACACTGGAAGATCCAAGATCAAGGCATACCAGCCCAAGAAGCCCATCAAGGTTGGCTTTGAACTTCACTCTCTGCAACCCGTTTGACGGTTACATCCTCAACGACGAGGCACACTTTGGAAAAAAACGCCACATGGCCATTTATCCCGCCCAAGAACCCGCCAAGGAAGTCGAGAACAACAAGATGGCTCACACAACACTCTACACCGCGTGCCACAACCTCAACCAGGGTTACACCATCGTCTGCGGCAACCGCTTCACTTCACCACTGCTGTTTCAGGTCTTCTACGCAAAGCAAGAACCTTCGGATACGGGAGCCTACGCACTAATGCTGCCGGAATGCCATTCGAGTTCATGGAGGAGTTGCGCAAATTCAAGAAAGCGTACAAACGTGGCAACAGTATCCTGTGTCAGAGCGACCGGCTACGGCTGAGCATTTGGTGTGACGCCAAGGCCGTCCCTCTCCTCAGCACCCACGTGCATACCTTGACCGGAAAATGTACCGTCGGAAGACTCATCGGGGGCCAGAAACACCTAGTCGCTTGCCAACCGGCAGCCACGACTTACACGGAGTGCATGAATGGCGTGGACATGGCCAATCACCTCATCTCCTCATTCTACGTCGGCAGGAGGTCGATTAGATGGCACCGCTACCTTTTCTTCCAAAAACTCAACCAGATTCTTGTCAACGCCAGGCTCAACATGGTCATGGTCTGCAGCCTCGATAAGGCCGGCAAAAGCTCCCAGCTGACTTACCGAAGATCGCTGGCCAACCAACTCATCAATCGAGTACGCAAGACACGCCCCATAAGACTTCCATTCGTCTTAGGTACCAGTCATCACCACGAAAAGGGTACGAGGAGCTGCAGACGCCAGGTGTGCAGGCAGTACAAACAGGAACGGCACGAGACCATCTGGTGGTGTGCCACTTGTCGCACGAACGTGTGCATGGACGAAAGCTCGAGAAGAAGGCACGGTGGACAAACTTGTTAGCAGCTGCATTAAGATGGCCTGGATTTCGATTTTTAGGCCGAACTTTCATTGAACTTGTATAGCTTTGTACAGCAAACGCCGAATAAACCTTGAAACCTTTGACCAGAATTATGTTTTCCCTTTGCCTAAATGTGACTTTGACTTTTCAGGAAAAGACTAAAAATCCCAAACCATACTGTCGCTGGACCCGGTATTCGTCGTGGCTTCAGGAACTCAACCTGAGTCTGAAACCGCGACGAAAGCCAGGTCTCAGTTGACGGCGGGGTTTTGGGTTTTCTTTGGGTGGGACTTAGGCAAATTCTCCGGGTATTGCGATGTTAATCGTCACCATTTTAAGGGTAAAAAAGAGCCAAACCCTGCCTCATTGCGGGGTCTGGCACCATTTGAAGGGTAAATGTTCCGTCCCAATGTTCGACACCTAGCTACCTTGTCAGACAGTTTGTTCATGAATGTCTCGTGAAACACCCAATTTAGTCTAGCACCAGCAATGCTCTTAACGACTGCCCTTCAACAAGTTGCAACCAGTCTTTGCTGCTGGTCCAATGGTCTCAGTTCCAATTGAGAATAGCGTACCACTCGTCACCGAAACGAAGCCACTAGTCCAACTGCTCCGACCCAAGAGACCGCTGCTACTAGCTCACCGAGTTTAAAGGGCCCACCGCCACTATCGCCACTAGGTCCAGCAGCACTTTCTCGATGTGCCACAGGACGATCCCACAGCTCACTGCCAAAGCGGTGCCTCAAGTCCAAATGGCTCAAACAGCTTAGAACCTTCCAAGCCCAAAGGCAAGGCCAGGCTGCTCATCGCCAAGTCTTTGCTGCTGGTCCAACGGCTCAAGCCAGTTCAGAACGGGGATCTGCCCGCACGAAGGCAAGGGGATCCATCGCTCACCACCAAAGCGTCGCCACAGTCCAACTGCTCTGACCAGCTCAGAGACAGCACACCCTCAAGGGGAACGACTACTCACCACCAAGTCTTTGCTACTCGGCCCACCAGCTCAACCAAGCAAAGCCACTAGTCCAAACAGCTCCAAACTAGTTTAGAACATCGAGCCCAACATCGAGGACTTACACAGCTCATCACCACTCTCGCAATTCGGTCCAGGTTGACTTACGAGGAGTGGGGTCTGCTAGCAGGACCCACAACCAAAGCCACTAGTCCAAACAGCTTGACCAGTTCAGAACAGTGCACCCAAAGGACGACAGTGCGTATATCCAGTGCGCTCAGTCCAACAGCCGGTTTCGAAAGGTGTGCTGATCTCCACTGAAAGCCACTAGTCCAAACAGCTCGAAAAGCTTAGAACGAAACATCTTACCTAAAGGCAAGGGATCCATCCTCACAAGACTGGGGGATTGTCGATGGGACAGCTTACGTTTGCACCAGTCTTGCAACTCAGTCTGAAGGGACGACTCCGGATTAGAACGGGGATCTGCCGGCACAAAGGCAAGGGGGATCCGTCAATCACCACCAAATCGTCGCCACCAGTCCAAACAGCTCAACCAGCCTAGAACGTTGGGGCCACAGTTCTCATCAGCCAAGCCTTTTGCTACCGGTCCAATAGCTCCACTCCAGATCAGGATAGCAGATCCAAGCCCGAAGGCGAGGACCCACCAATTCATCACAGAAGTATCGCTACTAGTCCAATGGCTGCAACCAGCTTTGAGCAAAGGACCCACACGCCGTCCTCATCAACAAGCCAACCAATGCCGAGTTATACCGTGCTCTCATCCCTCCCGGGCCGGATGGTGATGCGCCGTGCAGGTTTAGTCCCGAGAACTAATCCTTACTACTCGCACAACATTGCCACTTGCCGATAGCGTCACTGATGCACGGTACAAGACCAACACCAGCAAATAACAACTCCACATCCAAGTCACAGAGACACCAAAGGGAACACGAAATTTCTTTCTCTCAACAAACCCGGTATACTATCTCTAACCGACCCGCCGTATAGCCAGTGCGCCTGAGAAATTTCCAAGTATCATGGGATGATCAAAGACCATACGGAGTAACATGATTGGCAGGCCCCGGGCTGGCTTTCCTTCACATACTACAAGCCCGGTATACTACCTGAAACCTACCCGCCACATAGCCAGTGCGCTCGAGAGATTCCGAAGAATCACGGGACGATCAAAGACCTGACGGAGCAACACAAATGGCAGGCCCCGGGTTTGCAGTGTTTCACAACCGATTCTCGCACTCGACATCAATGTTCCCTAGACACGGAGTGGTTAAGCACTCCTAATCCAAGACACAGAGGCACGAAGCAACAAGTCAAGATCATCTTCTTACTGAAGCTCAGAACACGGCTCAGCATGCTACCCTTACCTGCCCGCCCGCAGCCCAAAGACATACGGAGTAAGATTATGGTATGGCTAAGCCAAAGTTCAAACTCTTTCAGCATCACATCAGACTCTTTCGCCCACAGCCAACACATCCTGAACTCAGAAATGCCCAGACACACACGACTCTGGCATATCAGCTGCCATATCAGCTGGCATATAAGCTATCTGGCTGCTCATCGCCAAGTCTTTGCTACTGGTCCAACGGCTCAACTCCAGTTCGGAACGGCATACCACTCGCCACCGAAGCATCACCACTAGTCGAACTGCTCCGACCAACTCAGAGACCAATCCAAATCCAAGACACAGAGACACAAGGCAATCGAGTTAGGATCGTCCACATACTCAAGCTCGAACACGGCTCAACATGCTACCTATGTGTACCCGTCCATAACCCGAAGACCAACGGAGCAAGCTTACGGCAGGGCCAAGCCGGAACAAACTCTTTCAGCAGCACATCACCAGTCTCTTTCACCCACAGCCAACACATCCCGGACTCAGAAATGCCCAGCTGCCAATTAATAAGCTCAACACGGGGCACACGTGGAGCAAGCAAGTAAGGATCACCTGCATACTCCAGCTTGAACACGACTCAACATGCTACCCTTGCGTACCTGTCCATAGCTCGAAGACCGACGGAGGAAGCTTACGGTAGGGCCAAGCTGCTAATGTTCAAGTGCTTTCTGCTAGTGCATCACCAGACCCGTTCGCCCACAGTCAACGCATCCCAGGGAACGACAAAAAGCAACAACCACTTCGCCCACCACTCAAGCACTTCCAATCCAAAACGGAGACATGCAAAGCAAGCAAGTTAGGATCGTCCACCTACTCGAGCACAAACACGGCCCAACATGCTACCCTTGCGTACCCGTCCATAGCCCGAAGACCGACGGAGGAAGATTACGGTAGGGCCAAGCCGCTAACTCTTTCAGCAGGACTCACCAGACTCACAGGCCTGCAGCCAACATCTCGAACCAGTTTCGAGCACAAGAGGGGCAGCTCAGAGACAGCACACCCTCAAGGAGAAAGAATGCTCACCACCAAGTCTTGGCTACTCGGTCAAATGGCTCATCCCAGTTTAGAAACGCGTCCCAATCTTCACCAAGCAAAGCCACTAGTCCAAACAGCTCCAACCTAGTTTAGAACATCGAGCTCAACATCGAGGACTTACACTGCTCATCACTAGTCTCGCAATTCGGTCCAGGTTGACTTACGAGGAGTGGGGTCCGCTAGCAGGACCCACAACCAAAGCCACTAGTCCAAACAACTCTACCAGTTCGGAGCAGTGTAGCCAAAGGACGAGATTGCTCACCACTCGGTCCAACAGCCGGTTTAGAAAGGCGTATCGATCTCCACCAATGCCATTAGGCCAAAGAGCTCGACAAGCTTAGAACGAAACCTCATACCTAAGGCAAGGGATCCATCCTCACAAGAAGACTGGGGGTTCATCAATGGAACAGCTTACGTTTGCACCAGTCTCGCAACTCGGTCTGAAGGGTCGACTCCAGTTTAGAACGGGGACCTGCCGGCACGAAGGCAAGGGAGATCCGTCGCTCACCACCAAAGCGCCACCACCAGTCCAAACTGCTCGACCAGCCTAGAACGTCGGGGCCACAGTGCTCATCGGCCAAGTCTTCGTCACCACTGATCTAATGGCTCAACTCCACATCAGAATGGCAGATCCAAGCCCAGGACCCTACGATTCATCATCGAAGCATCACCACTAGTCCAGTGGTTCCAACCAGCTTAAAACAAAGGACCCACATGCCTCACACACCAACAAACCAACCAATGCCGAGTTATTCCATGCTTTCATCCCGCCCTGTCGAAGTGGGATGGTGATACGCCATCCACGGTTTGACGGATCTCACACCTTACGGTTTTGCACCTCTCAGGTTTAATCACAAGAACAAATCCCTATGACTCGCACGACACTGCCATCTGCCCTGGCCGATCGCGTCGCCAATGCACAGTACAAGACCGACATCAGCAAACGCAATAACGAATACACCACATCCAAGTCATAGAGACACCGAAGGGAATCGGGAACTTTCTCACCACAAGCCCGGTATACTACCGATTACGTACCCGCCGCATAGACAGTGCGCCCGAGAGATTCCGGAGAATCACGGGACAATCAAAGATCTGACGGAGCAACATTATTGGCAGGCCCTGGGTTACCTCTCTCTCTCTCTTCCCGATTCTCACACTCGACATCAATGTTCCCCAGACACAGAGCAGCAGACAACCTACAGCAGCCTCGGCAAATCAGCAACATTGCCCAGTTCCCAGCCAAGACCCCCGAATGGGATCAATCCAGTCTCGGACTTTCGGAAAAAAACCAAAGGGATGTATATTTCGACGACAGCCTTGCAATGATCGATACGGCTTCACGCCGACCCGCAGCACGATGAGGGCCGACCCGCAGCACGATGAGGGCCGACCCGCATAAGGCAGGCCAGACCGGGTACCTTCCAGGTTACCCCAGTGCTGAGTCCTGGACGACGACGAGGAAGGGGACCTTACTTGTCTGTTGGACACCATGGCTTTTTCTGATTGCGTTTCAATTCCTCCCATTAGGGATGATCATTTCCTTAGGACACCAATGGCACCGCGTGAGACGCCGTAGTGATCCTTCCGCAGGTTCTTCTACGGAAACCTTGTTACGACTTTTACTTCCTCTCGAAGACAAGTTTCGTACCGTCGTTCTAACACGGAGCAGAATGACCCGATGGCCACCCGCAGCTACGTCAGTCCGAAGTACTCAACTAGTAATCAGTGGGTTGTTGCGATGGGTGGTGTGTACAAAGGGCAGGACATATTCGACACCAGATGCTGACTCGCGCCTACTGGGAATTCCTGGTTCACGGGAAGAATTGCAGACCCCTATCACAACCACGAACGATATTCTAAGATTTCCCGGAGTCCTCTCGGACCAGGAAACTCTTTGAATCATCCACTGTAGCACGTGTGCCGCCCCGGACATCTAAGGGCATCACAGACCTGTAGTGGCTCTCTTTCATGCGACTTTCACTCTGCAAATACCTCTAAGAAATCGATCATAGTCTCCTCGGTACTACCGAGTCTTGTTGAAGGCGAGAGTCACACCAGTTTCATGTGGAAACTGCCATGCACCACCACGGCCATGCACCACCACCCAATGAATCAAGATCAAGCTCTCAATCAATCAATCATTCCAGTGTCCGGGCCGGATGAGTTTTCCCGTATTGAGTTGAATTAAACCGCAGACTCAACTTCTTGTGGTACCCTTTTACCAATTCCTTTAAGTTTCAGCTTTGCAACCATACTTCCCCCGGAACCCAAAGACTTTGGTTTTCCTGAAGCTGCCCGCCAAGTCATAGGAGTAACCCGGCAGATTGTTGGTCAGCATCGTTTATGGTTAGAACTAAGGCGGTATCTGATCGCCTTCAATCATCTAACTTTCGTTCTTGATTAATGAAAACATTCTTGGCAAACACTTTCGCTTCGGTACGTCCCACGGCGGTCCAAGAATTAGACCTCTCGCACCGTGGTACGATTGCCCCCGCCTGTCCCTATTAATCATTATCCCGGGTTCCGAACACCAACAAAATAGAACCGAGGTCGTATTCCATTATTCCTTGCTTGGCTGTGTGGGCGTGGACTCGCCTGCTTGGAGCACTCTAATTTGTTCAAAGTAAAATCGTTACCAGCCTGCCATGCCCAGTACGAGACCAGCTGTTGCCACGGCAGTCTGATCCTGAGGCT
>JAHWFP010003585.1:0-11437 GCA_023313725.1 Lithobius niger
AAAAAAAACATGTGTCGATTCTTTTCCGTAGCCTAATCCCCATCACCCCCTTCCATTCTCCGAACCAATAAGTGACGAAAGAGTCACCTGACCTTTCCTTATTCTATACTATAAGGGAAAGTATTCCGAAGCGTGAGCACGAGAGCAAACCTTCAAAGACCGCCCACTAGATGCCACTATTCTTGAAAATGAAACTAGCGCAAACTAGCGGCATCTTTTAGCTACATACCAAAAAATGGCATTTTTTAAGTTTTGAAGTGACTGTTAGCATAGTTTTGAACGCAAGTAAACCACCCTAAACACTTTGATTGGATTTGCCATACAAATAAAAAAAAAAAACTCAACCACACTTCCCCATATTATGATCCCGAGTGAAGCCAGATACTTCAGCTAGTATCGTATAAAGTTAAGCCCATCATGTACCAAGAAGGTAGCAGCAGTTTTCTACTTTCCTTGTTTTTCTTGTAGGGCCTTAAAGTAACTGGTGCTGTTGATTTTTTTTTATGTAAATCTCACTATCATGTGCAAGGATGTTAAAAAAAAAAAAAAGAGTCAAATGCTATTTGGCAAGACGTTAATAATAATAATAAAAAAAAGAAACGTTGGAGGGACCAGTACAGACCGATCGCTGCAGGACACCATCCAGTACAACAGATCCTTGCGGGACACAACGAGTAATGGGCTTAGTTGGTAAAGTGGAAAATTCAGTTTGACATTTTATTTGTAGTAACTTTTTTTTACTTACTTTTTGTCATCTGATCACCACCATTAATTAAAAAAGTGTAGGTGGAGCGACTAAAGGTGGTTAAATTGTTTACTTTTGGCAGAAAGCATGAAGGTTTATACAACAGTTTTAAGGCATGCTGAATCCAAATCTGAAAGTAACCACTTTCACCGACTCACAGTTCCCACTGAAAACATGTCAAAAACATATCTTTTTTTTACATAGTTTGTCGTCTAAACATGAGGCCTTTTGTTTAAGTCCTATTGCCATTTGAACCATTCACACGTTAGCTAGAGAGTGGTGCAAACCTGGTCCCGATATCTATAAAAGTCGCCAATCAACACTACTCAAGAGTATTTTCCATGTCTCATCATGATGTGTTTTGGATAAAGGACTTCCCTGTACGGCAAACAAAAGTCGAAAGACATTAAAATCCTAATTAACACTTACACTATAACTCTTAAATTATGTGACTTGGGGAGTCATCAGTTCCACTGTCGACATAATGGAGCGGACTCCGCTTTCTTTGCTGTTTGGCTGTCAATCGGATCGGATCGGATTTGCCTTGTAATTTCTGAACAATAAGAGACACCTGATTGGCGTTTGGGCCATTGGAAAGGTGGTGAAGAAACCGTGAAAATGGTGTATTCAAACGTCTAAGTCGGTCGACGAAAAGTGAAAATATCTTGAATTTGGTTTATTACCGCCTAACGCCGTCTGTTTATCATCAACAATCAATCTTTTAACAATTAGAAACGGCTTCGCGTCTCGTTGTTGTTTTGATTTTGGCTCTTGCTATTGGTTCATTTTGTCACCCTGATGGTTCGTCAACCGCCATGTCCGATTCCGGATTTTTCTTTTGATAAACCTTGTCCGGACTCTCGTGCTACTGCATGCAAAGTTTGGTGTGGATAGTCCTTGTGGTTTTCGCGTGATGCTTGGTCTAAAATTACACTGGAGTGTCTTCATATCTGGAGATGTGCTTTTCCCAATAACGGCAATAAAAATACTTTACCATAATTAGGGCCCGAGGTGCGGCTGTCACACTTCGTACTTTCTGCCTCATTCATAATGGGTTTTGCCTCCAAAATGCTGCTGTGGAAGTTCTAATAAAGGAACGTGTGTAATTCAGAACAGATGAAAGTTGGCGACGTGCTTTTCCGAACAAGGCTAATAAAATTCCTTTACCACCGTTAGCGGCTGAGCTAAGTCTGTTTGACTTGCTGTAGCAACAAACAGACTTTCTGATTGTATTTGTGGTCTAGGATGAAAGGTGGAGATGTGGAGGGTGATAAATTTCGTTTACTATGCTCACTTAGGGTCTGACCTAAGGTTGTGTCTCTATAAAGAACTGTACTTTCAACTTATATCCATGATGAGTTTGGATTTAAACTGCTGCTACGGTAGTTGTCATTACCACGCTTGTTGCACCTATACAGATAACATCAGAAACTGCAGCCATATTATTATCCAGTAAGACGATTATCTATTGTACGATTATCCATTATATGATATTCCGATTAGATGATTTTTCAGATTTGTTATTTAGGTAGATATTAGCAATTATCCCATTAAGCTTGTCGCACACTACTCCGTTCTGTCCTGTTCCAACGACTGACGGCAAGGGATGGTCAGCGCAAATTGCTTCCGTTGCTAACCGTTTCAGTTGGCTCTGCTGAGCTTTTAAATTTAATCGCACCCGAATTGGCAATGCAAATGAAGGACTTTTAATAACCGTAATTAGGTAATTAAATAGAAAATCGCAGTAAATTAAGTATTAATTCTTTACGCTCGGGCATGATGACATTTAAGTCCAGAAGGTTCGCATCTGTATATAGTATTAACACTGGCGATAGCCAGTGTTAGTAAGGGTCGACCTAGGACCTCTGTGTTAAACTCTCAACTTTGAGAGCTTATAACTCCGTCAAAAGTAAACATATTTAAACCAAATTTGGAATCTAGCCTTGACTAGTAAAGGCCTGTCTGCAGTCCAAAAATTGTGAAATTCGGTCCAGCCAAACCCGAGATGCAGACAAGGGCCAAATAGACAACTTCTTGTTCAGCTTCTTCTTGTTGTTGTTGTTGTTCTGGGGATACTTTCGTCTGTCCTCTCTACAGGTCAAACCATTTGTCCTATAAAGCTGGTTCTTAGCTCATTTTACAGGTATTGCTCTGTAGATGTGCCCTTTTCATAAGGCCTTTTCTAATTGGTCAAGTGGTTCAGGGGTTACGGAGCTCTAAACCACCAGATTGATTGTTTTACATTGTTTTAAACATTGTTATTATGCAACAATACCAATTAGCAAACATCAGCTGCGAGACATAGACTGAAGATTAAAGGATTTGTTTCTATTGTTAACATTGGCGATAGCTAGATTAGTGAGGGTCAGCTAGGGTCTCTTGTGTTAAACTATCAGCTGTGACCGCCAACTGCACTGTTTTACAGTTTAGCTGCAATTCTAAAAGTAACACGAATTAATAAACAAAAACGGAACGTTAAATGTTTAGAGTAAGGATCTAAAAGTCAAAACCTAGAAGGAACACGGACAAGCTTTGACAGTTAGGGTCTAGGTGTAAAATTTTTTCAGTAAGAGGCTGGAAAGCATTAGACCCTTACTACCCGGTGGTCAGCAATAAATACATTTTCATGAAAAACTGGAAATCATCCTACAATGACCCATGTGATGATCAAGTGGTAGTATGGTTATACGTTTCCTGCTTTGCTTTACGTTGAAAATTATTTTTCAATTTAGTAACATGCCAGCATATTCGTAGCAAACAGCATTATGGTAATCCTCTACCATAAATCTACGAAATATAATAAAAATTCTAAAGCATCAAAAGACAAAATGCCAAACTTCACAAGAAAATTGTGTTATTAAAGTTCCAAAACAATATTCTAAGAACAAAGAAAACCTGCTACAACCGTTCATACACACGTTCAGTCCGAAGAGACTAGAACTAATCTAACCACCGGGTAGTAAGGGTCTAATGCTTTCCAGCCTCTTACTGACAAAATTTTACACCTAGACCCTAACTGTCAAAGCTTGTCCGTGTTCCTTCTAGGTTTTGACTTTTATATCCTTACTCTAAACATTTAACGTTCCGTTTTTGTTTATTAATAGGGGAAAGGCGTTTGTGCCCAGGCGCGTGACGGACGACGACGGCCGTCGACTAACGGCAGGTGTGTACACTTCTCCGACGCGATCAGTTTTTGACTGAAAGGATTCTGCCTCGACAATCCCGTCCGTCAGCCGATTGGTCGTCACGGAACGAGACGAAGCAGTATACACGGCTTCTCTAATTTACATGCTTTTAATCCAAACAGAAATTTGACGGCTTGCGACGTGACGTGACGGAACGGAAGGGAGCAGTGTGCTACGCTCCTGGCTATGGACGTGTTATATTATGCAGCCTAGCTGCTGTGGTGTTTTTTTTTTTTTGTACGGTGCACGAACCCAAACTGGCTGGGCTGTTCCACGACGATGAGAGGAACAATATAGCTGGAGAAATCCAAGCGGAAAACCTAGGAAATTTGACATGCCGCAATCGACAGGAGCACCAACCGCCACACTGCTGTGGTTGCTCCAAGTGCAACTGCAACAATGCCTAGAAGAAAGGTTACCCGGGGGGGCGCCCCCCGTTTATTTATTTGCTATAAACGTTTTCCGCATTATTTTGTAGAGTTTTGAAATGACTGAGATGAGGCCAGGCTTCCGTAGTACACGATACGAAGCAGGGAAAACGAAAACCTGGCACTGAGGCAGTAATATAGCCTTGACTAGAGGATTACAGACAGCTACCGACATTTTAACGAGTTTAGTTGTATTTCTCTTTAAATATCCACGTGGTGACTCAGGTTGATTCATTAGCACAAGAAGTTTGATCCTTGCAAGGTCGGCAATGCGAACATTTTCATATAGCCTACATTTTTGACTCACCCATTCAAATTCGTCACCCAATGACGTCACTTGGTGATCGCGTGATGCGCTCGCCTTCAAAGCCACGATATCTGCAAGCTGCACTTCTGTGTTTGGTTTCCTTGGCGGGAGCGCGTCTTCATTGAGAACCAGAACGGTAAAAACAAAAAAGGAAAAAAAAAGATTTTTTTTTTTTTTTAAATCGTGGAGTTTTAAGAAAGTTATAGCACAAAAACACAATTTCAAAAAGATCGAAGTGGTAACGAGGTTTTTCGTAATTATTTTTGTAAAAATGAAGCACGAATTCGTATTAAAAATAGCTTGTAAATGGCAGGAGTGGCATAAAGGACGCCCGTATGTCCCGATGAAGGAGTGTCTATGCGACATAACATGCACTAAATATTAGTACAAAAGCTAGCCTGACCCTCCCACCCTCTGGGGATTTTATACCACCTATGCCAATCTACTCTTGGGACATCATAACAGTAATACGGATGTTGGATGACAAATAAAGTACGCAAAGGCTGTTAAAAAGTATTTGAACATTAAATTCAGGGCTTTGTAACACAAACCAACTTTTCAGCAACCCGTCCCCTAACATCGTGGGTGCCAACAGGGGGATACTGTGAGGAGCAACTTCTTAATAACTGGTAAGGAGGAATTTTATTCAAGTGGTTTCATAATTTTATTTAATTTGATTGTACTTTATTTTATCATATTTTTTATCAATGAAGTGCAATTTTTGAAATATGAAATAAAACTATGAAACCACTTGAATAAAATCCCCTCCACCTAGGAAAAATCCATCGTATCGTAAACAAATTCCCCATACCTGAAGGCCACCCCCTACCCCTACCATAGTTAAATGTAGGTCAGTATTTAAAGGTACATCCCTCACACCGCCATTTTTCTTGATCCCCCACATTAGGTACTGCCCCAAAGTTCTATTTACTTACCGTTAGTCAATCCCTTGCTAAAATCCGTTTTAAAACATATGCAGTACAATGGCAATACAGCCTACTGCATAGTGATGTAATTATTAACCTTTACTTTACTTTATTCAATTATTTGAGCTTAGGGACCTACAAGTCATGCGCTCAACTCTTAAGATTTAAATCAACGCCTTAACCAAAACCAAATTTACTCTACTAGCACACATGTGTATTATAATTCCTGACTTTAAACAGCTACAATTTTAGTTCTAATTAAGATTCACTAACATACTTGGACTTAAATGAAAGGTGAAGATGTATATTTTCCAACAAGGGTAATTAAAACAATTTATTTTAATTAGAAGCTAAGCTACGACAGTTTATCTACGTTGTAGCGCTTTGATTTTTCGCGCCATTTTACGACAAGCTCCATCTTTAAGCTGCTGCAGTAGCCGTTCTAATTCAGAAATGAAAGATGAAGGTGTACATTTTCCAACAAGGGTAATTAAAACAATTTATTTTATTGAGAAGCTGAGCTTGGCAGTTTATCTACATTGTAGCGCTTTGATTTTTTTTGTATCGTTTTACGATAAGTTCCGTCCTTAAACTGGCGTAGTAGTCGTTCTAAATTAGATAAATGGATGTAATTAGGCTTAAATGAAAGATGAAGATGTATATTTTCCAAAAAGAGTAATTAAAATGATTTATTTTAATTAGGAGCTAAGCTACGGTAGTTTATCTACGATGTAGCGCTTTGATTTTTGAATAGTTTTACGATAAGTTCCATGTTTAAACTGCTGCAGTAGTCGTTCTCAATTAAATAAATGGATGTAATTAGGCTTAAATGAAAAATGAAAATGTATATGTTCCAACAAGGGTAATTAAAACGATGTATTTTAATTAGGAGCTAAGTACAACAGTTTTTTTTTATATTATAGCGATGTGCTTTTTGCTCCATTTTATCACAAGTTTCATCTTTAAACTGCTGCAGAGCCGTTCTAACTCAGATAAATGGATGGGATTAGGCTGAGATGAAAAATGAAGATGTATATATCTACAACTTTCATCTAAGCCCAACTACAACCATTTATCTGAAATAGAATGGCTACTGCAGCAGATTAAAGCAGGAACTTGTCGTAAAATGACCGTAAAATCAAGGCGCTACAATGTAGATAAACTGCCGCAGCTTAACTCCTAATTAAAATAAATCGTTTAATTACCCTTGTTGGAAAAATACATCTTCAACTTTCATTCAAGCCTAATTACATCCATTTATCTAATTTAGAAGTTGAACGACTACTGCACCAGTTTAAAGATGGAACTTATCGAAAAACTATTCAAAAATCAAAGCGCTACATCGTAGATAAACTATATTGTAGCTTAGCTTCTAATTAAAATAAATCGTTTTAATTACCTTTGTTGGAAAATACATCATCATCTTTCATCTATACCTAATCACTTCCAGTTATCTGAATTAAAACGGCTACTGCAGCAGTTTAAAGATGGATCTTATCGTAAAACGGCGCGAAAATCAAAGCGCTACAACGTAGATAAACTGTCGTAGCTTAGCTTCTAATTAAAATAAATTATTTTAATTACCCTTGTTGGAAAATATACATCTTCACCTTTCATTTAAGCCCAATTATGTTAGTAGATCTTAATTAGAACTAACATTACAGCTGTCTAAAGTCAGGAATTTTAATACACATGTACGCTGTTCTATCTATAGCATACATATATGGCCTAATAGAACTTAAATTACGAATTTCGGCCAGAAGGGTTAATTTTACGAAAAATATGAATTGAACTTTTCTGAAGGAAATTGTATTCTAAACATAATTGGTAATCGGTTTGTTTTCGATCGGATGAACAGTTTACGCTCTAGAAGCAAAAATATGTCGACAGTTTTGGACGCCATCTTGAATTTCGGAAAGTTGCACCACTTCATGAGTCTACATCCACCCTAGTGAGGATCCCTAGGGGCGTAGCTGACACCCTGTACTTATGGAATTTTACTAGCTCTCGGGTTAGACCTTGAGTGTAAAAACTGACTCTGGCGGGTAGACTATCATTAAAACATATGATATTAAAGGTCGATAAGGTAGGTTCATTGTGGTTTATTATTATTTTGTATACCTTACAAGTTGTCCAACATCTGTATTCACGTTTTTAAGGCTTCATAACTATCAAATAACACTGGTTTTATAAAATCCCCTAGGGGAAGCAGGATTTCATAAACCGGGCCCACGGACTAATAGGTTTGAAAAATATCTTTCGTGCTTAAGCCAAGCATGTGGCAACTCCGCGTGAAACAGCATCGAAACGACCTTGAAGTGAAGAAGGAGATGGTTTCTTTAAACCAAGACCGACTGGGATAGAAATTGCGTGTTTTGCCTCCTGGCTCCATACCAAAACTGTTAAGGACTGAAAAATTAGGGCCAGCTTTTTATTATGGTTTGGTAAAAAGCAAGCTTATGATGTCGAAGCGACTAGTCTGGAGCCGGGAAGCTTTTTGTTTAGTTATCTTCGTTTTCCATTGGTGTATTTTGCCTGCTGTTGAAAATCTCAAAGTCGATGAGTTTTTTTGAGGTGATTAAATATTTTGCGTCTGTTTGCCATATTTTTGTAAGTAGATTTTTGTTTGCTGTGCTGGGTATTATTGCTTTCCCATGTCTTTTTGAAATGAACAGATATACTCGTGGTCGTGGCTCATGATTCATGCTCAAACTTTAAAGTTAAATATTTGTGCCTTAATGCTACACGCAATTCATTTGCCTGTAGACAACTTCTGAAATTTGTTACCAGAAAAAAATTGTTGGGCTCATCAGGTTTTTTATTTTTTTTTATTTGAAATTTTGGCGAGCCTTAAGTCAGCCGAAGCAATTAATGCTTGTATGGCTGAACCGGCTCAATTTTGAATATTACCAGATTTTTAGAGAGGAAGAAATATCTGGTAAAGGGAGGTGCTAGCCCGGGGATTCGATCATCTTCGGGACCGAACGATTGTCCAGAATTAGCCAGAATATATCCCATAGCCGCTGAAGAAGCATGGCAGCCTCTAACGCTACCTTGGCCGGCAGTACTGGCGGGGACTTTGCCAAGATTCCCTTTCCAAGGGTTCGACCAGATCCGCAAACCTCCAGCAACCAGGCTGAGCTCTCTCACTGCTCAGCCACGATGACCACAACTCATTTAAACATATTTAACTCATTAAGAAGAAAACTGTTGCTTTCTTTAGCAGTAAAGTTTTATTTTAATCCTTAAATTAGCTGGTTGCTTAAATATTGTGATATTGTTCTTGAATTTACATGTAACATTACTGTTATATCGCTTTCAAATTTCATACATCTCGATGTTGTTTATTATTTTATATGTTTATGGTCTTCTTCCAAATTGGAAATCGACAATTCATGTTATTTATAAAGAAGTAAATAAATTTAATAAATTCCTAAAGGAAAATGACAATGTAATAAATAAATAAATAAATAAATAAATAAATAAAATAATGAGAAAACAGTCGCATGGATTACATTATACTTTTTCATTCCTTCATCTTAATTAAATTGCCTTAGAGGAAGTTCGATCTTACAAAAAAAAAAATAAGATCCCCTAACCAATTCACACCATGCTTGATCCGCCCCTGCATGAATAAAGCTAGTTGGTGGAACTTGTTGCCTGTAGAAGTTGTATCGGCTCTCTCTGTTCGTGTATTTTATAGTATGAACAGACTTGTTGAATTCGTTAGTCGCCCAGAAATATACGTTATACATTTTTTAACATTTTTTAAAAATATATTAGTATGATTGCAGCTGTAAGCACCGTGCTGTCGTTAAATTTTCTTCTTGAAACTGGAGATTAATGTTTGTTATTAAATAAATAAATAAATAAATAAGATATGCTATAATAAAAATTACGTTTATTACTCGCAGTGGTGTGCACAGGAGGGGGACAAGGGGGGGGGGGAGGAGCATTACCACTGTCCTTTTCGCAAAATGTCCTTTACATTAAAAAAATAATGGCTTTTTTTGAGCCGACATATTCAGGTGGTGACCTAGACGCCTAAAAATGCCTAAAAACCAAAAAGGGCTCAGAAACGGGCACAAAAGGGTAGAGAGGGGGGGGGGGGGAGGGACCCCAGAAAAACATGCCAACTAAATTTTACTGACCTGTTTTACTTGGTGCTATATCCTAGGATGGGTGCACGACAAGCGTCACTGTGCCCAGTTATTCCAGCGTTAAGCCATGGTTAAGCCATCACCATGTTATTTATTTATTTATTTATTTATTTATTTATAATAACATTTGTTATCAGTTTCCCTATCATGGGAATATGATAATACATATATCAGTAAATATATATTACAAACAAAAACGTCAAGTGTGCCGTATAAAAAGGGTTATATGATTGAAGTTTCACTTTACTTGTTAAAATGTACACGGATAAAAATTGATCATTTTTAATTGAAATAATCAAATGTACAATTGAGAAAATTGCATCTGTTTAAGTGCTGTTGTGCTTTACGTTTTAAATATATGATTCGTAAAGCACAACAGCACTTAAACAGATGCAATTTTCTCAATAGTACATTTGATTATTTCAATTATAAATGATCAATTTTTATCTGTGTACATTTTAACAAGCAAAGTGAAACTTCAATTATATAACCCTTTTCTTTACGGCACACTTGACGTTTTTGTTTGTAATCCGTGTTCCTTTTTTACAGCTATGGCGTCACGCTACAAAGGTTTATGCGTGCAGTCGATTGTTGCATCCCATTTCGAAACAATTCTTCTCAGCTCTGAAATCTTGAATCTGCGAAATAAATACGACATTCTGCCAATTTCGAGGCCGAGACAACGTTACTTAGTTTGGTTTAAAACTATATCCGTTTAGCTGAAACACGAATTCTTTCGATCATTTAATAAGAGCCTTGGCCCGCAGCCGTACGCTCTGCAAACTTAAATACAAATACAAATACAAACCAAAACCACCAAAATACCAAATACAAACCAAAACGAATTCTTTCATTTTACCCGTCAACAATCAACCTTGTAACAAAGACATAACACATGCACGAAGAATGAAACTAGCGTTTGCTGAGTGGCAAAGTTCCCTAATTATAACAATGTAAAACAATGGTTAAACCAATGTAACTCCGGAATGGCTCGACTAATTAAAAAAGTGGTCTCTGTGAGGATGAAACCCAAAGAAAATTTCTGGCTTAGATCATGTTTCAGATTTTCGGTAGGTGCAGTAGCTTTTTCTGAACCCGTGTCACACAAGAACAACAACAACAAGAAGTGAACACTTTTCAAATTTTCGTGTGGCTCCCTACGTTTACTCTTGCACGGAATTGCATAAAAGTTGGTGTGAAGTTTGGAAAAGTTGCTATCTACTATCTGCCCAAGTTTGGTCGAAATATATTGAATAGAAACGGAGAAATTAAATTACAGTTTTAGTTTTGCTGGAGAGAGAATTTCAATCATACAATATATGATTATTAAACAAAAACGTACCGTTAAAAGTTAAAAGTAAGGGTCGAAAAGTCAAAACCTGTAAGGAATACGGACAAGCTTTGACTCTAAGGGTCTAGGTGTCAAATTTGGCCAGAAAGACGCTGCTAAGCATTAGACTCTTACTACCCGGTTTTTGACGAACAGCTGTCCGAAATCGTCCTATAAAGGCCCATGAGATGATTCAATGATAGTGGGGGTGTGGGTTTCCTACTTTGCTTTAGGTTGACATTTTTTTCCGGTTTGGTAACATGGCAGCGATTCCAAGCAAGACAATCTGCTACAAGCGTAATCGTGTACACCCATTCTGTCTGAGTTACTAAGTCATTAATAAATAGACATAAATC
>JAHWFP010003585.1:11447-29797 GCA_023313725.1 Lithobius niger
TTTCTAGTGTATGATATTCGCTGTTGGCTAATTTCCAATTTTCCTTACAAACTCATTAACATGATCACCGGGTAGTAAGGGTCTAATGCTTAGCAGCGTCTTACTGGCCAAATTTGACACCTAGACCCTTAGAGTCAAAGCTTGTCCGTGTTCCTTACAGGTTTTGACTTTTCGACCCTTACTTTTAACTTTTAACGGTACGTTTTTGTTTATTAATCCGTGTTACTTTGAGAATTGTAACAAATAGGTGTGGTGGTGGATGAGGGGTGGGGTATGTGTGACACTTTTATAATTAATTTGTTGTTTGTTTTGTTGCGCCGCCTTTAAGCTCGGTAAATAGCTATGGCCCTTACTAACCTGGCTATCGATAGTGTTAACAATAGAAACAAAATCCTTTAATCTTCAGTCTATGTCTTGCAGCTGGCGTTTGCTAAATGGCATTGTTGCATAATAACAATGTTTAAAACAATGTAAATGAATCAATCTGGTCGTTTAGAGCTCCGTAACCCCTGAACCACTTGACCAATTAGAAAAGGCCTTATGGAAAGGGCACATCTACGGAGCAATACCTGTAAAATGAGCTAAGAACCAGCTTTACAGGACAAATAGTTTGACCTGTAGAGAGGACAGACGAAAGGTACATCCCCAGAAAAAGACTAAGAACAAGACCAAAACCAAGAACAAGAAGTTGTCTATTTGGCTCCTCTCTGTATCTCGGGTTTGGCTGGACTGATTTTCACAATTTTTGGACTGTAGACAGGCCTTGACTGGTCAAGGCTAGATTCCAAATTTGGTTTAAAACTTTTTTATTTTGACGGAGTTATAAGCTCTCAAAGTTGAAAGTTTAACACAGAGATCCTAGGTCGACCCTTACTAACACTGGCTATAGTATCGCCAGTGTTAATAATCGATTACGGTATACAAAAATTATGCTTTGCAAAAAAAAAAAAAAAAAACCGATGTAACGGCGAAAAAAGCAACAACAAAAATTATTAGAACAAGTATCTAACAACAGAAAAAGCAACATAAAACAAGAACGTGCAGTTGGAATTCGTAAAGGTTTGGTCAACAATATCCTCATTCATACAAATACTTTACATCGTCTTGAATGTGAGTGTCAAGTCTATTTTGAATGAAGCCACTGAAGTGGCACCTACAGCATTGTCAGGTAAAGAGTTCCAAAGTTCAGGCGGTGACCAAATGTATTTTTAACAAAATTATGTTGACAGAATGTTGCTTAACTTTGAACTTTAACTTTAACTTTAATAACGATCGCTCCATATTGCCTTCCGGCTGCATGGAAAAAAATACAGTAAATACACGAAAATGTAAATAGAAAACATTAACAGACAATGTATGTATACACGCGTAAACAAAATCAAAGTAATAACAATTTCATTAGAGATAATGTACAATACAAATAGACAACACTGTGACCGAGTGACTGAGACTCCCTAAGCGAATAGTTAGACTGAAAAAGTTCAAACGGGCAGTTATTAAAATTATTATGAATATTACGGATCATTCGAAACATCAATATGAGATTTTCTTCTCACCATCGCAAAATCCATCTTAAGTTATCTTTGGTTTTTTTTTTCACATTTCGATTACATTTCCCTGCGCTAGTGCACCTTGCCGGTATCCACAACCAGCCCAACCACCAGCGCCGCCACACGAGGGAAGGTGGCGAGCGAGGAGAGGAAGTGAGCAAGCGATCGAGGGTTGTTTAAAGTATTTACAAAGAGCACCAGCAACGGATTACAAGAAGTCTCCTCGTAAAGTGGTCCAATTCCAATTTTTGTGGGGACCTGAACCTAACAGAAGGAAGCTAAACTGGCAAGGAAAAAGTGTTACCAAGTGAACGGGAGGCTTGTTTTACCGCTCTGGATGCGTACTTTTGGATAGTGAAAAGGAAAACGTAGCGAAAGTGCGACGTGATTCCGTGAGCTAGAAGGAAGTGAAATTGTTTGGTGGTGACCCTCTAACGAAGTTTAAAAAAAAAGAGGAGCTGCTTTTGCCAAACGGGCTAACGCTCGCTTTCAGTTTTGATGTTGAAGTTAGAAAAAGTCAAGATTTCCTAGTAGTGCGAAACGAAAGTGCAATTTGTAACCGAATTATTTATACGCTAATTCACCCAAAAAAATGAAGTGCGTTTTGGCGTCGTGCTTCGTCTTGTTGCTGGTTTTGGTAAGTTTGTGTATATTGTGGAAAGGGTTCACGTTGGGGACATTTAAATTTTAAATATATGGAAAAGGTATTTGGTATAACTCGTTATTATTGCTGTACCGCTACGTTTAAAATGGTTAACGATATGTTGGGCAACGATCAATGAATGGTGTTGGTGTTTTCAAAGGTGTCGAAAGAAGTGTCCGCTATTTCCTCGAAAACTATTAGTGTTTCATGCGAAGGGTCGATTTTAGGCTTCAAACACGAAAACTGCGAGTTATTCATTTAATACAAAACTGCAACCTTCATATGGTATTTAGCGTAGGTAGGTATGGAATTGAATGGCTCCTACTTCCTAGGTAGCTAGCAGTCTGATCTACTCGTAGACGTAATTTCGCCTCGAGTTGACCCAAAATAATCCTCACCCACACACACACAAACACCCCTCCATAGGATAGAAACGAAAACGTCAAATCATACTTGGGTTATTCATTTACACAAAAAGCCTGTGCAAAAAGCTGAACTCCTGTGTGTGTGTTGCCAAGTTATAACATGGAATTTCTTCCTCCATGGTTATAACCACGTAATGCTATAATCCTCGTGCTGGAGTGCGTTAGGCTTAGGGGGTAACTTGGGTAAGTATTTATTTAGTAGATACACCTACCCACAATAACGGTGTAATAGTTGTAGGCCCAAATTATACCGAGCAAAATGTTTGCTAAGATTGCTAATAATGACGCGATTACCTGCGTGTGAAAAACAAATCCACCTGAGGTTCTAGCTGGCCGCACCCACTTTGATTTCCTCTTGCGTCATGACGTAGCCATAATTTTTCTACATGTAGAACAAGGCAGGTATTCTGTAGAAAGGCCGTATTTTTAAAATTCGTACTAGTTAGGCCTAGAAATAAAAAATAAAAAAAAATTGCAGTTGTAGTATTAAGAGTATCATTATTACTTCCTCAAGTAACCGGAATCGGCTAATCGTGACTGAAGCATGGCACGTGTTGATCTGAGAATTATGAATCAGTGTGGTTTCAGATAATTTTGTTCATGGTTTTAATAATTATTACTTAAATAAATTCTATAGTTTCTGGGGTCCAATAACGACATGCAATACCCAAAAATAGGACAAATTGAGATACTTTTTAAATAGGCCCTGTCACGAAAGGCATCTCAGGGTGGCATTCTGCCTGGAAAACCGAGAAAATCCAGGGAATTTATCAAGTCTGGAAAATTCAGGGAATTTAGTAAATATTTACCGAAAGTCAAGGAATTTGAACAGTTTCCGGAAATTCTTTCACCTATAAGAATAGCTAATTCAGATTTAATTGTTTATTTCACTAAATTCACTTCATGTCCTTTTGTTTCATTTCTGATAAAGCAAATAACTCCTGAGGCCTAAGTGTGTTTCTAGTTTTCTTCAGATTATGGCATTTTCATACCAATACCAGTTAGGGCCGTGCAATTTTTGACTTAGCAAAGCACTGCGATAGAGGTATTGCGATTTGAGTGACATGTGAAAAAACATTTTTTTAGTCCTGTACTGCATCTTCCTTAGACCAAACAAAAAAAAAATCGGGATCCTGAAAAACCTGGAAAAATCGGGGAATTTCATCAAGAGCTTTTGAAGGCCACTCAAGAAAAATCATTTGGTTTAAGGGTGAGGTTGTAACTTTAAACACTAGCCAGTTTATTTTTAAATTTTGTTTAACTAGGCCTAGGCTAGCCTAACCACATTTCTTTGACAAAAGTAGCCTATGTAGGCTAGGTTCTGCCCAACAAAAAGGTGTTATTTTGCAACTGGCAGCAGCCACGAAGGAAAACAAATGTGAGAGAAGATCTAGCTTAAAGAAAAAAGCCTGACGAAGACAAACGTGTTGTGGCCCATAGTTTGAATAAGCGTACAACAAAGGAGAGTGAACTAGCGTGAGCTTGAAACGATGTCTATAACCATTCAATGTAGTAAACCACAGGCCTTTTTTACAACTGGCCTATATGTCATCTAGCCTTGTACTTTATGGTTTAATAGTATGTGCATCCAGGTTGGCTTAGCTGCTTCAGCATGACTCAGTTTTGCAACATTAGTTCAAACATGTATGAATGTTGCAAAGACGGTCATTTTCCTATTTTTCCCCTGCGTGAGAAACGGTTTGCTACATTCACTCTAACCTATATAAATGTTGCAAAAGCTATTTTGCGTAGGTTGTTCGGAACTAGTGAGAGGGTGAGTCTGTTTTAAGATTTTTGTAATAAACATTGTAGTGGTTGAGTTGTAGGGTTGAAATATTTTACCGTTGAAAAGCTTGTGGCAAGCTGGACCTAAAACTGAATATTGGATTATCGAATCTGTCAAAATCTGGCAAAGATATGAATTTGCCTTTAGTATGCAACACCAAAATTGTTCCAGGCTGATGTAAAGTAAACTGGAATAATTTTGGTGTTGCATACACCTCATTAAAAGCAAATTAATGTCATTGTCAAATTTTGACAGTATTTTCAAAAAATACTTCAGATTTTCATCTTCAAATGCAGGCTGTGAGACATGCACGTACTAGTCCTGGACTGGTAATTCGGTATTTGGTCAGATAAGTTAATTGTTTGGTGCTGAATATGCTAGCATTTGGCAGTTTAACTATTCGGTATTTGGTAGGTTTAGTATTCTGTGGTTTGCAAGCCTGAAAATCGTTGAGACTAAAAATTAACTTTCAAATTGCATAGATCTGTATCTATTTTATAAGTTTTCGGTAGTCCAGTGCTGGCTGGGCCATTGTGAAAAATTATTGGTTTTAAATAAAAAAAAAAAAACGTGTTTATCATCGCAAACGTGGAGCAATCTCAAGCTTCACCAAGATTTTATTATTGTTGGATGAAGAAACGCAGTCAGTAATGCAGGCGGAAAGCATAAATTTCGCCATGATGGTTATGTTAGGCTATTGAACGTATGCATTGTTATGACTTTACCTGGCCCAACGAGCGAAAACAAAAGTTGTAGGCTATAATGTTCGAGCCTCTCACAAAAAAGGTCTACAGGCCTATAATGAGAGTGTAGCCTAGGGTTTCAAGTACATCACAATTCAGACCTTTTATTGGAGGCTGCTGTTTAAAACGGCTGTAATGACTCTTTTAAAGGGTCGTAGTGTCTAAATAATGGTCCTTTTTGAATGAATTTGGAAGAGAAAATAACGCTTACGCCAACTTGAAGTTTGCTTTGAGATGTTACGTTAGTGTGCTAAGCAACCAGTGCGTGATGAAGACGGAAGACTACGTTGAAAGACTACAGTAAATCCAGCCGAAAATTTGATTCAAAGCAAACTTCAAGTTGGCGTAAGCGTTATTGTCTCTTCCAAATTCGTTAGTTAGCCAAGTAAAATGAGCCTGTCGGCATTCAGAACTTTTTGAATGACAGTCTTCAGTTCGTGGTTGAATTTTTTTTCTTTTTCATCGCAAGACTACGAAGTGTCTTCCTCCCACAGTACACAGGTTGTTGCTCAATATTGGGTAGTGAAGGGCTGGCCTGTCATCTCTAATCACAAACCGGCTTGTCCAATTCCATTTGTGAAGGGTGTTAGAATCTAGGAATGCGGCACAGAGTGACCGATACGGCTCATTTTATAGCTGGGGGTGTGCGGTTTTAATATTCTGGATTCAATTCTATTTCAATCGCTTTTGGGGAAGAACATCTCATTTCGATTATTATTCGATTTCAAAATTCAATTTTTTTTCTTTTTTGATTTTTAAAACTAATTTCTTTTTAATAATATCAAGAATTTATAGGGTTTGGGAGGAGAATTTGTAACTCTTAAAAGTCTATTGAAACACGTTAGATCGGTCCCCATTAGTTCAGGCCGAGTTTTCAGAGGGCGCCACGTGTTCCATCTGATAATTTTTGCTCATTTTTCAGCCCAAATCTAAAGTAAGCTAAATTACAACTAAGCTAGGCTAAATAATCATTAAAATCAAGCTAGTTTCGTTTAGTTTAGTTTAATTTTATGCTCAAAACTGAGTCGAAGTACCCACGTAAAACACATGGCGCCCTCTATAAACTAAGACTGAACTAATATGACTGTATCCAAGACGTTTCAGTATGGGTCTCAGTCACAAATTCTCCTCCCCAACCCTATAAATTCTTGATAATATGTATCTATACGGGCTAGCCTTTGAAAAAAATTATGAAGTTTCGGTAATTACTTTCTTGTAAGCCAATGTTAGCCTACTCCTATACTGCGGAACTTTAAATTAAACTTTGAATAGTTTGTTCATACAAAACTAATTTTGGTATTAACACAACTTGGCTAGAAAGCAAGCTTCTACCTTCCCCCCTCCCCTACCTCCTTTTGAATAGCACCATCCTTAGATTATATTTAGTCATACTAACTTCATACATGGTGTAGGCTAATTCCCCTTAGTTAGTTGTTAAACTTACACTAGAGTCTAAAACTAAATCTTACTGTTGTCATTTTAGGGCAATTTTTTACACTATTTTAGCAATGGTTTTACATGAAACCGTACATAGGCCTAGTTACCACCTAAAAAGAAAGCCTTACAAATTTGCCTTACAAAGAAAGCCTTACAAAGTTAACGTTTTACTTGATTCTCATTTTTATATTAAACTTTATTTAAGTGTATTTATTGAAAAAATTGTACAAAATTTTAAATGATTCATGTCGCTATTACAGGGAAAAGGAATAGATCGTTATTCAATTGGAATCTCGTTACTCCACGATAATTGAATTTTTCCATTTTGATTTTAACGGATTCGATCGATTTTGACTAGGCTACGTAATAAAATAGAAATCAAATTGAAATGGTAAATTTTCGCACAGTCCTACTTATAGCTACAGAGGAGATAGTTTGACTTTGCATTGGCTTTGCCCAAAACAGGTGAAACACAAAGAGTTCGAAAACACTGGTAGCCTATTTCAGGAGCACACAGTCAAGACAGTAGCCTGGCTACAACTGATTGAGTAATAATGCTAGCCTAGATTAACATTGACCTTGCTGCTTATCAACTTCTCATTGTCTTGGGAAGGATAATGCAATTGATAACGGAATTGATGCGTTGATGCCGCTGATTAGTGTCAAAGAGCAGGACGAAGTGAATTTGTAATAAACAATAAAGAGCACAAGTTCTAATTAATTTGTTCGTACTTGAGTGATGGTCCTTCATTGTTCTCCCATTTCACCAAAACTTTGTGATTGATTTGGCACAGTCGGAATTAATTACATGAGCTGGAGTTGAACCAGAAAACAAAATACTGTAGAATATAGCCTACCCTACAGTATGAACGGTTGAGACGGACCATGTGTATGATAAGGCCTACACTGAAATAACCCCTTCCCCCTCCCAAAGAAAACTGTCATTCGGACAACCTTGTTGTGTATTGGTGTGGCATTGTGTAGCAAGTTTTCTCAACAATGCCCTAGTGTTGCACGGTATTAAGTTTTTGCAGTACGGTACGGTTCTGAAAATGGCGGTCTACGGTAATATCACGGTAATTTAGGAAATAATTTTGCATATTATCCACTTGAGCACAAAAGAATCAAATATGGCTCTTTGCGTTTAATTTTTATACTAATAGCGGGACTTCGCTTTCTTCTTGATTGGACGTTATCATGGCATCGACAACACAAACACGCTGGGACACACTTGTTACTGAAGAGCTACTCCCCCCCCCCCACCACACCCTTCCGAAATGTGGGCACTTCATGTGCCTAGCAGTGGGATCAGATTTCACTCCCTCGTGCAAATTTCACACCTCCGTATCGGCGCCTAATTGTGCGAATTTAGTTTAAAGAATTGCTGCCATCAAAAAGTAGAGTAAAGCTGGTTCGTGAATGGTCGTCAGTATCATGGTAATATCGCTGCTACGGTAATACTGTGGTGCTAAAAAAAAGAACGATACTGATACCGTAATTTTTTTTTACCGTCAATACTGTGAGTACCGATTTACCGTGCAACACTACAATGCCCCTCCCAAAACTTGACCCAACCACAAATCTCACAAAGTATTTAAATGAATGCTGAAAAAGTTGCAAGCTTTCGTACACGGTGCTTTCTGCGGATTTGCCACGGATGAACTCTATTTAAAAGGTTTGGTTCCGTGCATTTATTGCCAATATGCTTTCCATTGCCTGGGTGTGGATCGCAGATTCGGGCGAGCTTGTCGCGGCCATTGCATTCTCATCTCTTGTCACATGTTCTTTCGTGACACCTGGTGGCGTTAAGGCCAACCGAGAACTCGCCTTAACTGGTGGTAGTGAACCATAGCTGTTTTCTGACAGGCCGACTATTAAAACTGGGTTCAATTTATGGTCAAGCCCGGATAGACTTAATCTAAAAGATATAAGTAACCGTTCCATTGTTCCATTGCATATCGCAATGTTTAGTTTAGGCTAGACCTGAAGAATGGGTGTAGATAACCTCTATAGCAGGAAGCTTGCTAGTTGATAGCCTATGTGGTGTCTTAGGTTAACGTCCCCCCCCCCCCCCTGAAGTTTCGCATCGTACAACTTAGATCATTTTCTGCTAATGGATAGAAAGCTAGGCTGTTAAGCCTAACCATCGTCCATAACATAACATCCAAGGGATGACATTTTACGATCACTTTGTATGCTGTCTATTGAGAATTAATTTTTTAATTTATCACACGGATTAGTAACCTTTACTCTTAAGTTTGAGGAAGGGTCAAAAGCTCTAGCCAATAAGCATCATCTGTCTAGTATTGCTCAGTAGGCTAATATATCTATTTACAGGGTGTCTACCAATCAGTAAAAAGTCACGAAATTTAAAAGTAGGTCAGGAAGTCGGGAATAAAGTCAATGAAATTTGGTGTTGGGTCAAGAATTTGTTCCGCTCGTAAGTGAGGAAGATAGTATTTTCTCTAATCTTGGGTAAAATAAAAATGCTTTGAACTGCACTTGGGTAACACATAGTATCTGTTAATTTTGTTTCGACTTTTTTGTTTTGTTAGGCCTAGTAAGGGATCGTTAGACCGTTAGTTGAGCAGCCACTCGCATGGTTTTCTCTAAATACTGTGTCAGGAATAAAGTCAAGAATTTTCAACGTATTGTTTTGGTAGGCACTGTGATTTAATTCCAGTAGGCATACTAGCTACTACCGATTCTGGTAAGGCCAAACAACAAAAAATTGTTTGGTTTGCGTTACGCAGTTAAAATAAATAGGGTCGGTCGGAAAGCTATTTTTTTTGCACTTTTTATTTGATACCAAACCAGAAAGTCTTTACTAAAAAAATTTTTAATTTAATATTTTTTTATGCAGTAAAGATACATTCATGTTCACGGAACAACGTTTTTCATTTTTCCGGGAAGGTTTTGAACCATTTTTGTATCGTAGGATGGAGCGTCAAAATAGGAAGGGGGATACTTTTTCCTTGGACGGAAAAAAAGTTTAGGGTCGGTCGGGTAATGCAAACCAAACCATTTTTTTGTTTGGCCTAACGATTGATTGCCATAGTTTCAGTTTATACTCTCTAACTGAAAGAAAATTTTAAAAGGAATTTTTCTTTATCTTGGTATTTCCGTGATAGTTATAGCCTACACAATGGTTTGGTGTTTTTTTATGTCGGTGACCATTGTAGTGCAGTAGCCTACAATTTGATTTGTTGCAAATTTCTTCAGATTTAGTTACGTAGCCTGTTTTACTCCATTTTACTTTTGATTTGTGTGAAATATGCTAGTGAATTGAAAAGTCAGTTAAAAACAAAACAATTGGCTCTGGTAAAGTGACATCGCAATAAAACACGTAAAACCAGACAATGGGTGTTGCCTTATGTAAGCTTATTGTTACATGACAACAGACTTTGGTTAAATTTGAGCTCTAAAAAGCAACCCTGTTAGGTTATCGATTTGTAACCTACTAACTTTCCATGGTAGGCCTGCCGAACATTAATGTAGCCTTCTTGGACCTCGATTCTAATGGATAATGAAGTATTGTAGCCTATTTTGCACCCTCACTTTTATTTTTTGTGTTAGCTTAGTGTAGTTTTCCACAATGTTCTTCCATGATCGCACAATTTCATACATAAGACACTCACAGAGTCTTGCTAATTTTCGACAGCAATGCTACTGTCATCATCAGGCACTTCAAAGGAAAAATTGGGATCCTGGTCACATTCTTGCTGTTTGCCAGAATTTGAATTTGGCAGAACACGTAGCCTCCTGTATTTACAAGGTAGTGGACCATTCATGCTGTCTTTAGAAGGCAGTGGGCCCTTCTTGCTGCTACTAGCTCTCCAACACCGCTCTAACTGCTCACTCAAGTCCCTCCCCACAAGGTGTCTCACATTTGGGTAAGAAGGGCCCTGAATATTCATAAGTTGGAATCCATTCTGCTCATGGTGTTGTATAGCAATGGATTCCAGGCACCTTAGATGGCTGTCGCGTGCAGAGTTTGAGCGGATGAGCGTCGTGGCTTTCTCCCAGTCAATCTCGTGCTCAGTGGCAGCACAGTGGAGTGCAATGCCATTATCCTGCACTCCTCTCCTGACATTGTCCATATGCTGTCCCAGTCTTGTTCTTACGCCCTTCCTCGTCTCTCCTCTTGTCTAGCCTCTTGTAAATACAGGAGGCTACGTGTTCTGCCAAATTCAAATTCTGGCAAACAGCAAGAATGTGACCAGGATCCCAATTTTTCCTTTGAAGTGCCTGATGATGACAGTAGCATTGCTGTCGAAAATTAGCAAGACTCTGTGAGTGTCTTATGTATGAAATTGTGCGATCATGGAAGAACATTGTAGTTTTAAAATTATTCAAATGTTTCATAGTACTGGTAATGATGTTTTTAGTGGTAGTTTTCCAATTCAGTATAGCGTATTTGGCTCAACAGATAGGCTTAAAATTCCACTCTAGCAGGAAGTAGGCCTAATGCTGTTCAGTCACAAAATAGTCACGCACATGTGACACAGATGCTTGTTTATGAAATCTGCTTTCAAAACTACAATCATTGACTGGTAGGAAAGTTGAAACCATAATTTGGCTGCCCTGTAGGCTATAGCAAAGGGAAAGGTCCCATGGTGTTAGAAAAATTTCCTTTAAACACGTGTTCACATATAGTAGCTGGGCCAATAATGTACTGCTGCCGTGGGTTTCAAAATACTGACATCATAAACTGCTAGGCTATTACTTTTCCTGGAACTTCTTTTTAACCTCTGCAGAAGAGGTAGCCAGAGTTCCGTATGGTGATGGTTTGATCAGATTGTAATGGTCAGATTTTACTAGGATTCCGTCAATAAACAATATTTGTACAGGGTGGTCCACAAAAAACCCAGAGTCCAAATAGTTGAGTGCGTTGACATTTACAGGGTGGTCCACAAAAAAACCGACGACCCAAAATTTTTTAAGTCCAACTTTTCCAGTTAGCACCCCTAAGAACCAGGAGAGGACAGAAATCAAACCGAATGAAACGGGAAGAATTCTGTCCTCACCTGGTTTTGAGGGGTAGCCTACTAACTAGAAAAGTTGGACATGAACATTTTGCCATCAGTAATTGGAAAATGTTGAGAGATCTTGAACGTCCTACTATCCGTACGTATTATGACACGTCTACCTTCAGGGAAGGATTCGAAAGCACGTTGTTTGTAACTCATTCACTGTGATTACTTCAGTAACTACAGGTCCTTAAAGTTGCACAACTGAAAATAGCTAAAGTTCTAACATTTCTTCCAAGTTTTTGAAAAAACAAGTGCAAGTAACCTAGGTCAGAAACAGGGTGCCACAGCGTCGTTTGCTGCACTGAAAGAAAGCAGTGTCTGCAGAAAATAAGCCTATCCCCCTTGCTGCAATTTCAATGATAATTTAATACTGTGAAAGCTGGAGACGTTTCTGCGTCGCCTTTACTAAAAAAAAAAAATTGTGCTGCACCATGGCTACTATGGAATTGCTACGACAGTCGACCTAAACAAATTACTTTAAAACTACAACAAAAATATGAAAATGCTTCATGCTGTATTTTATTTATGCTGGTGCATTATAATGACAGAGGCACATTATAAAGACCTAAGAATAATGAATTTCCATTATTGTTTTTTGCCAGTAGATGGTGATAGGGATAGTCCGATATTGATATCGGTATCGGTATAATCTGTATTTATCGGTATTTTTACCATATCGGTATCGTACCACTATAAGGCTTCCGATACAGATATTTGTTATGCCAAGAAATGCAACCGTCTCCCTGCAAAACTGACACCAAGTGCGGCAAAAGCAATAACCAAGTGAGAAAAGCAAAGCCATTTGCTCAGTTTGGAATGAAAATGTAGCACTTGTTGGTTCTGCTGCTGTAAGTTTTACAACAACTAACTGAAATCTAACTAAGAAAATGAATGTACTGAAACCATAAGTAAGAATAAGAGTAAAAATGCTGTTATTGCTGCACAGAACTTTTTGGATAATCTCAACAGTTGAAACCCAAGCTAAACCAGAAACCGAAGTTGCTTTTTTTGTACGAAATATAAACTTTTAGTCGTGATTTGTTATTATCGGTATCGACATCTGTATTGGTATCGTATCGGATCGGTTTACCTTTCATCGGTATCGTATTGTATCTGTAAAAAGTCATATCGGCCGATCCCTAGATGGCGACGTCAAGCCACTTTCTGAACTAGTGTATGCGTAGATTATCATTTTTCTCTGAACTACAATCAATTCAAACAAGTATAAATAAGTATAACCTTCTGGGGAATGTTAGTTTTAGATTCCTGACAGCAACTGGCAAGAAAGATACGAAAACGGTAGACATGGTTGTGGCAAGAAATGGTGGGGCTAGGCTACCAATTTGCTTATTTGCTGTGGGCTTTATGCAGCAGTTGTGCTTTTTTGGTTACAGGCGGCAATTTGAAAAGGCCAACTGAAATATAGCCTTGCCGTACTTTACATGTTGATTGGTTGCTGGTGTCTCGGGTGTCGGTTAGGTAGTTTAGGCTCCGAGTAGTCTCTCCCAAAATAATTTCATTAATAAGTAATGACTTTATTTTTCTTTTCAACAAACATTCCGTCTTGTATTTCCCTGGAGCAAAAAGTGCTGTCCATGGAAAGTAGGTCGAGCTAAATTCCCCTCCCTTTCCATCTGGTAAAGGGAAAGCATCCTTGCATTCATGGATTTCGATTTTTTGCAATGCCGCAAGGTCACACTTGTGTAAGCGAAATTACAAGTTTCCAGCTGTAAACTTGTTTAATCTTGGTTCATGTTCATTTTATTCCACATCTGGCATATAAGCCAGGCTACCTAATTTTTCTGTGGTGCACCAGTTTTCATTATTTATGTCTAGTGGCTGGCTAATAAGTAAATAAGGTTTATCCACGTGTAGGTAGTGCTGTCTGCTTCATTCTCTGAATCTGAACAATTTTCATTTTTTTTTCATAACATCCATGTGATTTCGGTGTGGGGTTGGAAACTTTATTTCAGTGACAGCTTTACTAGTGGTGGGTGCAATTTCGCGTCCTATTTTACCGGCAAAGGTTATTCCTAAATCTAAGAGGGGAGGAGTGGTAAATGACAAATATTGTGGTTAAAATTAAAAAAAAAAAAACAAAAAAAAAACTTGTTGGACTACAGTTAAATTTGTTTTCCGTCAATAGATTTTGTTAGGCTTTTTGTAACACCGTACGTTGCATGGGTTTTAGGTTCGATGTATCCTCCCCGGCTTCTTTTAACCTTTGGTGGTTACACGGTAGTCCAGTCATTAAGAAATGCATAAAGAAAAAGATGCTTGGTGAACTAGAGATTTTCATAAAACCAGCACCAGGTAGCGGACATATACACATTTGAAAATATCGTTACTTGGGTTATGAAAAAGAAATAAAAGTGAAACCATAGGCACAAGTTCTGTACCGTATCAAAAACTTGCATAAAAATGCTTTGCATTCGTAAGAATTCATAAAAATAAATGGCACTTTAGATTTTCATAAAAGCGGCAGAGATTACTTGCTAGCGCCGCAGTGCATGAATGTCAGACATATTCACTACACACTTCGAAACAAGAAATACATCCTGTGAAACAAACAGCTGTAGCTGGGCATTGGCAAATATAATGAGCAATAAACAAAAAAATACAAAAGAAGTGATATCAGAAACAAAACATGAACCCATCAAAATTATATCAGTGTAAAAATGGCTGCTACCGAGCTTTCTATGTGGTGTGCTAAGCATGAGCTATGTACCGACAGGAAAGTGTTCCCCACTAGATCTGAAAGAGTCCCCTGCCAACGAACAACTGCCAAGCTAATCCCACTATAGGCTATTAGTTATGTTTTGCAATCGGCTTGAGCCTTGAATATTCGCTAACGGAAATCACGGTCGATAATTACAGTAGGTCTAATGAAAAGTGATATTCCGATAATGAAAAATATTTTCCGCACACGTAAAACATGTATCATTATCGGAATTTAATCTTTATTATAGGATGTTGAATTTCCATGATATGAAATTACGACTACGTAGCCTATTTGTTTAAAATGAAAAATGTTTTCCATGAAACATTGATGGATATTCAGGCCGATAATGAAAATCAAAAATGAAAAAGTTGATGGCATGCCATTCAGTAGTCTAGTTTCTATTTAAACGACTGAGGTAGGCTAATGGTATGTGAGATTAATTAGCTTGGCTTTTGTTCATTGACAAGTGGTGTGGTCAATATCACTTTCTAAGGTCAACACTTTTTGATAATGGGTCGTGCTTGCTTGACACACCATGTAGAAAACTTGGTGGTGGCAGCAATATTTACTCTTGATATCATTACTTTGATTGCCTAATACGTACAAGGCAGGTTCTTCATCCTAGTAGGTTTTGTTTCCGATATATTTTTAAAAGAGCTAAATAAATGTAACATACTTGCAGCTACATTTGTTGGAAAATATGCTTGTACGGCTTACTTGCTAACAATTAATTACAGTAGTGATGGGTCGGTAACCGAAACCAAATTTTTGGTTTTTACTGAAAACTGAGACCAAACCGATTCAGATTTTGTGTCGGTTTTACGTACGATGTTCGAAAAATCAAAGATTGATTTGTTTTTAAATAATTAGCATTTTCTACGTATAAATGATAGCAAAGCCCCTAGTCATTAAAAAAAAGAGAATAGGCCTAGAGGAAAATGGTGCTATTGCCAGGTTTGTGGTCAAAAAAGAGGGGGCTACAAATTTTTCACTGGCTCTAAAAGGGCGGGGTGGGGGGGGGTGTAATAATTTTCATTATTTTTTTTTGGCAATTCACGTTGTGCAATTGTCCTATAAATGCTCTTCAGAATTCTTTAAAAAAGTTCGTCTGATTCAATAAAATAGCTTCAGCTTTCGGGGCTGTGCCCCGAACCCCGCTGTAAACATTACTAATTTAATTTAAATGTCTCATGATTATAAAGTGTAGTATTTTCATTTTTCCCAGTCAGGCCTATTTATTCCTTTCTCATATATCTGCAACGTGTGGTTGTAACACATGTGGTTTATTGTTTAAATAAGTGACAACGGAGTTTTCCGGTTGGATTTTTCCAGCTAAATTGTCCGTCGATCGAGCAGAATGGCCAATTTTGGTTAATTCTCGTTAAACAAAAAGCAAAACGGTGTTTTCGCACTGGTTGCATTGCACAGCCAATTCTCTGATCGAACAAGATGGGATGCTAACACCAGGAGTCGACCATAGGATTATTTCTGAGTCTACCTCCAGACCAGTATTCTAGTGCACAGGAATGGATGGATATGTGTAAACAGAAACGGTTATCAACTATTAATGCTTCGATTTTTTTTGGAAGGGGGGGCTACTGAAAAAACCGGCCCTTCTAAGGGGGGACCAAAACCTTTTTAGGACGAGTTTAGGGGGGGAGAACTAAAAAATTTTGGAAGGACTCCACCACAAACTTCCAACCCCCCCCCCCCCCACTCACAAATTCTGAGCAGTCCCTTAGTCTTCCTGTAATCCATGAAGCAGCTAGCCTAATTCGTCTACTGCTAGATTTATTTCTATATTTTCAGATTGGCATTGTAATATGCCCCTGCATGTGCTGTTTATGTTAACGTACTTTAATTCTGTTTTCCAATTTGTCATAAAATCATTCTTGACAATTATAATTATGACCACACATTTGTTAAAGTCTGTTGTCACTCATAGGGCGTAGCCGGCTGTTGGAGTGGAAAATTTATTGCTGGCTTGTGCCGACTGACCTGCTAGAGGCTCACTTTCTTGGCTTCGTACGTCATGAAGGAAGTTGAAGCTTGCAGATCGCTCTTGGCCTCCATTGACTGCTTTATATACTGCCGACCACCTCGATGACGAGCATTGCCAAGATTTTTAATTTTTGTATTCCTGAGACGATTCTTTATTTAGATCTCTGGCAGACAGAATGTTGACGTAATAATTTAAGATGACAGATTTTGAAGTCATAACTAGTAACTAGGTTAGGCTATACTAGGTAGTTTGCGCAACAAATTCAAGTAAAGAAACGGCATGATGATTTTTTTTTGCCATCGGTATGATTTTCGGTAAATTCTTTTTGTTGGTGAGCTCTGCTCTTTCTCCCTTCCAATTTACCCCGGATGGTTGGAGAGTATGGTTAGTTGTCCTGACTACGGTGATTTTTTTTTTACCTTTTTTTAGAAACCTACCAAGTAAAAAAAAAAAACGTTGCCAAAAAGTTGACAGAAAAGCTATGCATTGTAAAATTCCCTAAAGGGCATTGGGGGGGGGGGGGGGGGGAAGAAATATTTTGTAAATTAAAATAGGTCGTCCAGTAAGAGGCTAATTTTTTTCTTATTTTTTAACTTGTTTCAAAGTTTCTTTCTGCGCTTTAGCGCCGTTAGAGGGCTAAAACCAAAGTATTATATGACTGATAATAAGTAAGAAGATTATCCGTCATCTGAAAATGTCAGTTGCTCTGGTAGAAGGCTAAAACCAAAATAATATGACTGATAAGACGTAAAGTTAGCCCTCTTTTCACAATGTCTGACAATGTCAGAGCACCGTTACAGGGCTGAAACAAAAATAATACTGCTGATAATAAGAGGATCCCTCATCGACAATGTCAGTTCACCGGTGGAGGACTAAAATCAAAATAACACTGATAATAAGTAAGATGATCCCTCATCTGACAATGTTTAGCACTGTTGAGGGCTGAAACCAAAATAATACTACTGATAAAGTGATAATACATACCCGCGTCTGTCATTGTCATTAGCACCCGAAGGGTGTAAAACCAAAGTACGTAATAGAGACTGATCGGAAGTACTGTAAGTGAATTATCCAGAAAATGGGGGGAAAAGAGTACGATCAGGAAGAAAGAGTCAAATCTGTTAAGACAACTGAACTAATTTTTTAGACCCTACCATTTTAGCAGTACATACTGATATTGTTTTTTTTTTATTTAAAACTTTAGGTGTACGTATCTAATTTGTTTTTAATTTCCTAATAAGGGCCTACAGCCTGAAAGACTTTATATACTGGAAGTGCCCGTACTCTGATATGCAGATTTATTGGTTGCTAGTTTTCTTTCTCCTTATGGGATCTAGTAGTGTTGGGCGGTACCTGAAATTTGTGCGACGGTGCCGGTACCAGCCTAGGTACCGCGGTACTCTGTATTTAACGGTTCTTAAAATTTGGCGGTACTTCCTGCGGCACTATCAACGGTATTTTTTAAAGTAGCGTAATCAAACTAATTACGTAGCCCCTTCCCCCCCCCCCCTCCCAAAAAATAAACATAAAAAATACCAGCCACCAGCAGAGGGGGCAGCAAAATCGTTTACCTAATCTTTAATAAAAAGAAACAATTCAAATTTCAACAGATTATGTATTACTTTCAAAATTGAAGCTCAAGCTAATTTCAAAAATTGAAATTATTTTGACAATACTTTTATATACCACTGTCTGGTCAAAATAAATTGCAGCTTATTTTACGATTATATAAGCTACGATATAATCAGCGCAGTCAGTGGTTTAAGCTCTTCCACCATCATTGGGTAGTTTCCTGCATTACAAAGAGCATCGGTCGTCAACACCATGGGTGATTCCTCATGGGCCAACCAAAGGCGTCTGGGTGAAGGTTATCACCTTGGGTCCCCACTACCACATGCCCCTCTAAAAAAACGCAATTTCATATCCCTTAACCGTGCTGTAAAAACAGTACCCTTCAGAAGCCAGATAAGGCAACAAATAAGGCAGGGGCACCAAAATCAACTTTGGGG
>JAHWFP010003585.1:36995-48376 GCA_023313725.1 Lithobius niger
CGGCTAACGGTGTTTGGTAGTCGGCCGGCTAACGGTGTTTGGTAGTCGGCCGGGTAACAGTGTTTGGTATTCGGCCGGGTAACAGTGTTTGGTAGGCTATTCAGCCGAATAACGACATTCGACTGATATTTGACAGAATAAGTGTTGAGACTTCTTAATACTCAGCTGAATATTGCTTTGAGTAATTTTGTTACGTAGAAGTTTTAGCTTCATTTCTCTTTTGGTTTGCACTGATTGTGTTCTGACATTCCAAAAGGAAGAATAAATTATGGCCGACTGCCTTTTTCAAGGCCAGTATGCAGTAGTACTTTTTATGATGCAGGTGGTAAGTTTTCCAAAAGACATACATGTGCGTTGTAAGTTATACCTGTATCTCATTTAAAGTTTTCTTCAGGGAACTTGGTCAACTACTCGCGAGAGTGTCCTATACTGGCCGTATGTACTTAAATCAATATCAGTCCAGTATTTGGCGGACTAATTTAGTATTGATCATTATTCAGTCTTGGGCTATTTTTTGGTAGCGTATTTGGCCGATAACGTCCATTATTTGGTACTGAATATACGGTACTTGGCACTTTAACTATTCGGTTGTATATTCGGCATCAGATCTCCAAGTGAGTATCCGGTTGTATGTATTGTTCAGTATTAATTTGATAGTTATCCATACCAGTATTTCATGATTCTGTGCTCCCATTTTTTACCTTTTAGAGACCTATTAGAAGTAAAACTTGAGCCATGCTGTAAGCCTATTTATTTTATGTAAAATTAGCAAAGGCCTTTACTGTAAGATTTGATCTCAACCTCCCACGTTAAAACCGAAATTTAGATGCTTTAAAATTTCTCTGCTGTATTTCAATATTTGCCACTCAAATTTAGTATACAACAGGGTTTGTACACAGCCTTGAATTCCTTGAAAAGCCCTAAATTTGGAAATAGAAAATTCCAGACTTGAAAAGTCTTGAAAATTGGATTTTTTTTTTGTCTGAGCCTTAAAACGGCCTTGAATATTGTCATCGAGTGTACTTGGTTTGGAATGAAGTTAATGCCGTAGCAGTAACGTTAATTTAGGTATAAAATTAACTGATCGAATAGAAATAGTTTGTCAGCCGAAGCCATTTCTTCTGTTCTGACTACAGTGCTTCACTCAGCTTGAAATGTAGATTGAAAATGGAGACTGTGGCATGCAGTGCAAGCAGTTTTTACTGGAATGGGCGCAGCTGAGGTAGTAGGCTACTGTTCCTCTTGCTGTTGTTGCTGTATTCCTCCTTGTCCGTAGTGTATGCCGGTTTAGCTCCTTACTGCAAACTAAGGACACAATGGTGCTAACAATAACAGCTGGTAAAATACTGGAATTAAAAAGTAATTTTGATAGTCTACTGTGCAAAGAGCCTTGAAAATGGTCCTAAATTAGCCTTGAAAAGCCTTGAAAATGGTTTAGTCTGTAATGTACGAACCCTGATATAAGCTTTGTTGGACTTGGTGAACATGTGTCCGAACTTTTATTAATTTCCGATTTGGCACATTGGAGATCTGGACTAGAGCTATAGAATTCGAGATTTTCATTTTCGGCTTGGTGGTGGTGTTGGCACGACATGTTTCTACTGCACTCTGTACAGCTCAAACCAGTTGTCGTATAAAGCAGGTGCTTAACTTATTGTACCGTTATTGTTCTGAAGGTGTGCCCTTTCCATAAGGCCTTTTCTAATTGGTCAAATGGTTTAGGGTTTAGAGAGATATTAACGAACAGATTGTTTTACATGGTTTTAAACATTATTATGCAACAATGCCAATCAGCAAACCATATTGGTTTGTGCAAACCGTAATTGATAAAATTACAAAATATTAAAGCAAGCTAATATAAACTGCGTGGTAGAAAGATTGATTTATTTATTTCAAGGCCTTGGCCCGAAGTCGTACTCCCTACAAACTAGTACTAGCATATTTACACTTATAACACAACACCAATATTACCAAAGTAGCGTGAATTAGTAAATAAAATGAATATTCGTTTGATGCTTAAGGTAAGGTTTAGCTGATCCAAAGACAAAACATAAAGGAACACAAATAAACTTTCCTGTAAGGTTTCAGATGTAAAGCTGGAGTAAAGCCAGAGCCCAAATTTCAAAATGTATCATGCCCAAACAAAGGAAGAATAATGTAAGGCTACACACTCAACGACGTGCTTTGCTAAATTTTTCAGTGTTCTTCAGTCGTGTCATTTAATTTGTGTTCATTACCCTTCTGATGGTCGTGATTACTTTCAGGGATATTTCGAGGTTTTCAAGGAGTCGCTCGAACCCGGAATTACCAGTAGAGCTGTGCTAAGCACACTTGACGATTAGTTATTAAACAATTTCCAGCGATGTCGTTTACCCAAGTAAAATGCACCATTCATTAGCTCATCTACCGTGTGCAATGGAAAAATGTTAGAAACATTTGAATACAGTAGTAAGGTTTCATGTGGACTAAACAGTACAGCAACAATGCAGTATCTGAAATCTTGCAGGAAAATTTTTCTGTTCCTTTGCTGTTTTGACTTTGGATCAGTTAAACCTTTCCTTATGCATCACACTAATTCTTTGTTGTTACTAATATAGTAATAGTTCAACAGTATATTATAACATCTTTAAGTGTTATATGCGCATCGTTTCAGTACCTAATTGTCAGAATACATTGTTGCTGCAAAGAAGCGGATCACAAAAAAAAATACTCCACTCCGAAACTCCACTTAGAGATTGTGAGTCGTTCATTGCAAGAAAAAAATGCAGATCGTGAGCACAAGGTCCTATTAAGTAGGAAAAAAAAAATTAATATGAAGTATGTTTTAAGAAGTATGTTTTAGTAATATGCCAAGTTTGCTGGTTAAACTAGACACATGCTAATGTGGCGCTGTCAAGCAAAGACTATCGGCCAAGTAGATGAGACTAATTGTGATGGAGTGAGCAAATTCAGCTTCATTGCATAATCCATTAAGCTCGAGTGGAACAACTGAGGGGGGGATGTGCTGATTGAGGTCGCGAAGCGAACAAAAATCCGTGTTTGTTAGCCAGTATGCTCAAAAATGGGATTCAACAAACTTTGAAGCATGTGAAGCGTGGACATACAATAAACCAAACTATATCAACTTGGCTCATGTAATGGCTGATTGGGCAATGGCAGATGTGAAAAATATGAATGTGAAGGTAGAGGTGATAGATAAAGACTATGTGACCTTTTCTACATTCAGTTATGTGATATCCAACCAAAACTGGTATAACAGAAGCCGCCAAGTTTCCAAAAAGTGATATCATTCAATCTGGGAAAGGTCGCTAAGGATAATCCTAATATCCAAGTTAATCACCCTAACTAATAGTTTGAAAGTTAAATGAAAATTAGAACATTGCTACTCGCAGTAGCAATCTTCAAGTTTTCATTTAATCTCCCAAGTATTCTGCGGTGCGATTTAACTTGTCTAATAGGATCAGCGTTGGCGGCTTTTCCCTAGTTGAATGATATCTCTTCTTTCAAAGGCCGACCCTTTTTGGAAACTTGGTGCCTTCTGTTATACCAGTTTTGGTTTTGGGTGGATATCGGAACTTTCATAGGACTGTGAATGTAGAAATGTCACACAGTCAAATCGTCACATTACCATTTTATACTGATGGAATTTTACATCTATATATTTTTCATTCATAATATTCACATTTGCCATTGCCCAAGTATAGCCATTACATCAGCCTGGTTGACACAATTTTGGTTTAAGTTTGTCCATGCTTCACATGCTTTAAAGTTTATTCAGTCCCATCTTTGGGCAGTTATTTCTTTGTTGAACTTTTTGGTAAAAAAGAAAAAGAAGAGGATGGATCTCAAACGTCTGACCGCATCCCACTAACTTTTTGTCCAATTAGTGTAGCAAAATGACTTAGCCTAAAGATTCTTCACTGACAAAACAAATGTCAGACGTTGATGGAATATGTACCCCTGGGGCCCATTCTCTTCTTGGCGGGGAACATAATAGCAAGACAGAAGAACACAAACGCTCACGAGAATAAACAACAAATTGGGCTACCAGTTTGAAGAATTTCCAGGATGGTTCGGGGGCTTTTTTCTGTCCATCTTTCAAGGCATTGAAAGGTAGAATTTTTCTGGTGGTATTGTTAGAAGTATGGCTGTATTGTTAGCAAAACCATGTACAGGAACATACATATTTATAATCTCTATTAAGATCAGTAGATTAGTATTTTCTTGCTTTGGTATAGATGCTTGTTGGCTGATCCCTACCTTTAATGTATTGTAGCTCTGCAAATTAATTTTTTTTTTTTTAGATTACCGTTAGGTCTGAAGATGCTCACTGTATTTGGTTCGGTCAATGTGGCGAAGATCCAAACACAGAAAAACCTTTGAACTGCTTTTATAATGGACCTGCAAAGCCTTTAGATGAGGAACATACAGCATCGCTAAAACAACTATGTCCGGAGTTAGTAACAGATGGTGGTAAGTTTTGCACGATATGTCTTTCAGCTTCTAGCAGAACAATGCTTTTCAAACTTAGTTGGCCCCGACGCCTTTCGAAGTTCCCCTTCACTGGTCAAAAGAATTCCAGATGCGTTTCGAGACAAACAAATTTGCCTTAAAATGTACACCAAGCGTAGGAGCAACTTGCTTGTTGAAAATGGTGGGATTTGCACCCCTAATTGCGTTCTACTGAACGGTCTGCATCGTGCATTTGCACTTAGAATGATGCCACCTTTTCCCCTTACGCTTCATGATTTTATCCTGATTAAACACCTTTCATGTTGTGTTTGTGGTAATATTAATTTTTTTGTGGTAGTACATTGGGGTGAAACCATGTATACCGATACTAGGAGGGTAAGAGATTAGAATTTGGTTTCGATTAACCATGCACTGTGAGGTTAGTTAGGCGATCAAACTAATCCTTTATGGGGCATCTCTTCTCGCCTCCGAATTAGTTGAATCTTCCATTTGGTCATGGAGGTTGGGACTACTGACTTCTTACGAAGGAAGATGAGAAGGGCTTGTTTATTTAGCCTGTTTCTATTCTGCATCGATTTTTTTCGACTCTCCCATGTTAGTATGCAGTTAAGCTGAATAAGATATTACGTACCGTATAACCTACTTTTGCAACATTTTGTTCGATTTTGAAATTTCAGGTAAGAGCTGAACATTAACTAACATGAGCTAAAAGAGCTAACATGCCGCACTTTTCTCTACTATCCGAAAATACTTTAGTCATAGACTTTTTATCGTTTATATAAATGCTCAATAATCGTAAATTTCACTTTAAGGGGCTTCCATAGCTCTCCACCAGCTGGTGAGCATGCTGACTCCCAGCATGCAGCACCACTCCTCCCCCACAATTTGCTTGAGCATTCAAGTGATCGTTTTTACTTGGAGGTGATTACATGCTTACACTTCTTCCAAACGTTATTACTCTGTCGAATGCAAATTTTCAAAACTGTGGGATTCCATGCCCAAATAGTGGTTCCCCGACACGTTAATCTCGTGTCGCCGGTGAATCTTGTAGAGATCTTGTAGCATGGGAAGAGAATTCAAACGAAGTGACTGCTCGTCAAAATGGAGTAAAGCAAAGGTCTTCAACATTGAAAACACGAAGCCTGATAAAGACTAACATGTCGGGAACCACTATTTGGGCGTGAAATCCAATAGTTAGTTGAAAATTTACGCTTGACGTAGTAATAACTTTTGGAAGAAGCGTAATCATGTGTTGACAAGTTTGAGCATTTAACCAAAATATGGTGATAAACTGACGAGTGTCGACTGTTCACAGCCCATAAGGCTGCTAGTTCAGTTTCTTCTGGTTCTGCTTATAGTCCAAAAGTTAGTACACCCGTTTTGGCAATCCCCTGCGGTTGCACCTTCAGAAGTGTTAATGGATGTTGTTTACCCTAATTTAAATGCTACTGCACAGCTGATGCCGCCGAGTCTGCCTTCAAACACATGTGTTTCTCCGGGCTCTGTTCCAGCCCAAAGCCTACCTCCTGTTCCCGAAATTCCGGTTGGAGTTTCAAATCGGGTAAGTGCAACAATGGGGGGTTGTATTATGTGAATTGCAGGCTTTTTGGGAGAACTTACATGTGTATTATGTGATATTGTACGTGACAAATTAATGAAGTGGGACGTCGCTCAAGCCAAGATGGTGGACGCCAGTGCTTCTTGTAGTTTATCGGTAGGAGATGTTGTTTTTGTCGATCGTAACCCTGCTGCTTCACATGCTTCGCCTGTTCGTCGGTTCACTGCTTCGTTTGTTCGTTCTCATGTGTCTGCTTTGTTGGCTAGTGATGAAACTTTGTTGTTGTTGCCGGAGGTTTCGGCTCGTCTCTCGTCTGCCGCTTCAACACTGCATCTTCGTTGTGTAGATGTCACACCTGCCAAGGCTCGTTGAGATAAAGGAGCACCTTCGTTGTTCACCAAAGCCAAGAGTTCGTCTAGTTCGTCGAAAGAAAACATAAGCAAGCATAAGCATGATTCCGTCACCAAGTCTATCACTGTGTTACACGAGAAGGCTAAAAAGGCAAAAAATGATGCAGGGATACTCCCGAATGTAGTCAGTTGTGGTACGAGTGGAGTATGCTGCTGGCGAATTTCAAGGCCTAGATTTTGAGGAGAATGTCACTAGTATTTTTAATTGTGTTAAAGTAAATTAGCGACAGGCTAGGGTGTCATGGCTGTCTGTGGCTTGTACTCAACCGTCTCGCATTAATGTCATCGCCCATTCTCCTTGGGTTTCTTGGGGGCAATGTGTGTAATGTGAGCGCAGCAACTCAAGCGTACTTGGAGCTAGTCTACTATGGTGGCGAACTCTGGGGGGGGGGGGGGCCCACGCTTTGGGTAGGGATATAGTTTACTCCGTGCCTCAGTTGGTTGTATTGGTTCTGATAGGCTGGTTTTGGACACAGTGGACAGCCGTTCAACAGTGGCATGCATGTGCTTCACAAGATTCCTGTACACAGTGGATCTAAGGAATGTTGTGTGTTGCCTGTATGTAGTAATTTGTGTTCATTTACGTTTTGTTACGCAGTACCAAAAGTGTTCCCAGGTTCTTCAAACCTGCTTTGAAGAAACTTGAACCTTTTGGTAATGCATAACGAAACATTAATGAAGGACTTTATGATCACGGTTTGGAGGACGGCAGCTGATCTGCATATGAGGAAGACATTTATGGGGATGGGGTTGGTTTTTATTGCGTGGAAACAGTTTTGTAGGTTTCAGTCACCATTATCTCCCTGGGACGTTTTGTAAAGAGCAACCAGTACATGTGGTTAACTCGGCCAACTTATCGCGCTAATTCTGATTCAGTATGTGGCCCACCTCACTATTTGCCCCAGTCTCAGGCGTTGTTTTGCAAGAGTTTGGGCCTTGCGGTGTTGACTAGGAAGGATTGCACTGAGATTTTTGTGGTTCAACCTTGCCACCACATGACCCGAAAAAACTTAATTTTTTTTCCTTACTGCAACTGGATTGTAGGCCCCCAAGCATGCTCATTACCGGACTTTTTGGAGGCCGAATTTATCACTGATCATGCTGCGATGGAGTTGGATTCCTGCCTACCTGCCATGATCAAGACGCCGCTTCGCCAGGCTGAGAATGATGAGGATTTGGTTAGGTCCTTCAGGACGGACTTGCTCGGATTTGGCCTATTCTGCGTCTTTTTTTGGCTGAACCTGAGGAGTCGCGGAACGACAACATGCTGATGGATTGTCTGCATTTGATGAAGCGTGCTTCGTCGTTCCAGGAGAACCGCCTTCAACTAGAAGCTTCAGGTACTCGTGAACATGGTTTTTCAGATACAGAGATGAGTACCTTGACTCGCTTCTGGGATCCCTTTAGTTCATTCTCATGCAAGTCTCTTCAACGATCAGCTATTGTCTTCGGCCCCGAGTTGCGTGATAAAGTGAAGGCTCCTGCGGTTCCGAAACCCACTACGCAGGTTGCCCTTTCAGCCAAGCCCAAGAATTCAACCCCTTTCGGAAAGGCCCATTTTGTCAGCCATCTGGAGGCTCCTTTTCCCACTACTAAGTGCGTCAGTAGAAGGGAAGGGGGGTGCGCCGATCATCACAGGGAGGTTCGGAATTTTGTTAGCAGAAATTTGAGGACTTCAAGTCATATCGAGGTTGTGGAGGTGCTCGTTTCGTAGGGGCAAGGGCCAAGGGTAGTGTCGTGGATACCTCCGTCTTCGTTCCTGCCTTTGTAAGAACATCCCGACAGGTCACCGACAGTCACCGACAGGCAACGGGTAGGCTCGGACACCATGTCACGGTTTTGAGATCCATCACGACAGATACCTACGTTCTTTCCATTGTGACTCACGGCTACTTGGCCCCCCTTCCCCCCATTTGCATGTCCCTTGTACCTGTCAATGGGTGCTGCACCACCTTGGCTTCTGAATCTCTTCCCCCCCCCCCCCCCTCACTGGAGGTGGAAGTTATGAAGTTGTTAGAGAATGGGGCTTTCGGAGGTCACCAGAGAACACCCCAGGTTTTTATAGCCTGGCTCGGGTGATTCCCAAGAAAAATGGTGGCACCCGTAGGATTTTCAACCTGCGACACCTCAACGCGTTTCTGGAGGTCGAACACTTCAAGGCGTCGGTGAGAGAATCTATGGTTCAGGATGAGTTCACTGCGTTGGTCAATTTGGAGGACGCATACCTGCACTTCCCCTTGCATCCGTCTGTGTTTCATCTGTTCTGCTTCGTGTCCTGTGGCCAAACATACCCTTTCAAAGTCATACTGTGGGAAAACTCGAATTGAAGGGGGGGGGGGAGGGATTCACAAAATACCACTGGTAACTAATAACTCCTTTCCTTCACGGGCTTCTGTTTACGGTCTAGGGTTTTTTTTTGTCCTCGCTTATCCCTTGATGGTATGAACGGGAATGACTTAGTAGCAAGCCTGCGTGGGGGGGGGGGTGGCCCGAGTTTCATTCACTGGAGGAATAAAGCGTGGGTTAGGCGGTTGACTGCTCTAAGGATTAAAATGCTCCAGGCAAGTTAAAGTTTCAACCTAAACTATTCGTACCCTCTCACTCAAACCCCCAAACATTCAATTATAAAATCTGCAACTGCAATTCATGGGCAAACGACACTGTACAAAAATAGCTTACATTAAACTCTGTACAATAATAACACTTGAATGTTAAAAAATTATTCTTATTAAAAAGAAATTCGGATGTACATTTGCCGAGGGGTTCGATAACAAATTTTTTTTCTCTAACACGGGTGCTCGCATCGTTTGCTTCACTTGCTTCTTGCTACTGAATCCATTATATCCCCTGATGGGCACTTCGGGAACTCATAGATGCAACGGATAGCGATTTATGCAATAAAACGGGAGAAAGAGCAATGGAATTAGTTGCACAGTTCAAAAAATGATCACTTGGTCGTCTTCACCCCCTTCAACTTCGAATGCACCACACTCTTCTAGCGCAAGGCACATTAACAGATTTGCTTCTATTTGCGCTCAAATAAACCATGTCGGACTAAGTTTTTGGACACCCCAACCAAAAAGTGTTTAGCACTCAAATCGCCAGAATACGCTCCCACTCCAACTTCACCGAGTATACTCCTATGAACTATCTATTAAGTCATAGTTGGAAAGGAATAACGGGTAGAATATTCACCTTCTGCTTCCAATCTCTTCCATGAACCTTAGGTGCTACGTCCCGTAAGTGTAGGAAACCAGATAGATTTGAATCAAGTCCCAATTGAATTTAGGCGTTCCAAGCTTTTTTCGTGGGCGTCCATTAGCACAGCAGGCGTGGATTCGGAAGGGGTTGTCAGACCAAGTTTCTCCCATCGCAACCCCTCTCGGGGGCATTCGGTCGATCACCTTTTCCATGGGCGACGCGCACTTTTATCCAGTGGGGAAAATTTGCATACATCGCTCATGAAACACAATATAATAAAAAACAATGAACACAACTTACTACATCAAAATAGGTTAATTAACCCAGTTGTTCAAAATGCTGGGAAATTAGAAATAAACTTGATACAATACTTACTAAATTAAAGAATAATATTACTGGAAGATAACCACTCAACAAGGCCCATCGAGAGGCAGCAGCACAGGCTCCCACAAGAACCAGACGCATCACCCAAACCAGGGGGAGGGTGGCAAGCTAACGGCGATTCAGCAATACGACCAGCCATGCTCCCCACGGAGTGCCAGACGTTCAAAAAGGCCAAATGCAAAATTTGAGAGAAAATTTTCCCACAATACCCTTCGGACTTGCAATGGCACCCTACCTGTTTATGTCCGTTCTTCGTTCCGTCATTGTGTTTCTTAGCAGCTGGAAGATTCAGTGTCACATGTATCTCGATGACTTGTTTTCCGGAATTTGTCTTCTGTGCTTCTCCTTCAAGAGCTCTGGTTTTGACTTTCACTGTTCAGAGCTGGGAGTCAACTCCTTGAAGTCTCTCTTCTATCGGGCTCGGTCGTTAGTTTTGGGAGCGGAAATCGGCCTGGTCAGCTTCTAATAGGAGAGTGTTGAATCTTCAGACCACCTTGGAGGGTTTACGCAGGCCGTCTTGGATATCCGCCAGAGATTTGGGTGCAGTCATAGGTCAGATGGATTCTTGTTCAATGCTCGTTCTGCTTGCTGCCTGGCGGACTTGACCTATGCATTGGTTCCGGAGAGACGAGTGGTTTCCCCAGAACTCGTGAGAAGATCTCATTCCCCACAGACAATCCTCATTTGGATTCACTTCCATGGTAGCTTCACCCGAACAACGTCATGGCGGGAGTGTCTGTTCGCAATTCCAGTCTGGATGATGTTCTCTTCACGGGTGCCTTGAGGGTGGGCTGGGGTGCCTACATGGACGATCTTACGGAATCGGGAATCTGGTCAGCGGTCGAGGTGACAGTGTACATGAATATGCTGGAGCACCGTGCCATCATTAATGTGATTCTCATGGTCCTCTCGTCTGACAGGGAAAGTGGTTGCAATCCTCTCCAACACCACCACCTTGTCACATATGTACATTGGGGAAGTAGGACCCACCTCCGGGACTCTCATGGATGATGTGTCGACCCTTTTTTTTTCTGTGTCAAGAACTTTGTGACATTGCTACCCAGACACATCGCCAGGAAACTCCACGTTATAGCCGATGAGCTGTCGCATTCGAAAGCTATTCCTACCATGGAATGGAAGCAATCCTAAAAGACCTGCAGAGGCACTTTTTTATGGTGGGGGACACCGTGGATAGGCCTCTTTACCAGGTGCTGCAACCATCAGCTACCTCTAGTTGTGTCCCCATTTCCAGATTGCCTAGCGTGGGGAACAGACAGTCTCATCCTGGATTGGAACGGGATGTTCACTTGCGCCTTTTCCCCATGCGCCTTTTCCCCATGCGCCTTTTCCCCATG
>JAHWFP010003585.1:67906-83189 GCA_023313725.1 Lithobius niger
TTGGCAGTAAAGCATAAATATTGTACTTAACATCATAATGTAAGCTTAATTTGGGATTAAAACATAAATATTGTACTTAACGTCATAATGTAAGCTTAACTTGGCATTAAAATATAAATATTGTACTCAACATCATAATGCAAGCTTAACTTTGCGTTAAAGCATAAATATTGTACTCAGCAACATACAGTATGTTTAACCTGGTTTTAAAACAAATGTTGTACTCCACGTACTGTAGGCTTAACCTGACTTTAAAACATACATTTTATAAGCCAAAACATACTATGGGCTTAATCTGGCATTAAGACGTAAATATTGTACTCTCCAACTTACTTTCTAACACACTCAACATGATACATGCACAAGTCTCAAAACAACGAAAACTGTCAATATTTTCGCAAATTTTCGACAGCTGTGAAAATCTCAGTAGGAATTTCTTCGTAGGAATATTTCCTGCGGTCTTCTTCAGGCAAATAAAAGAAAAGTTCACTTCTAGTTACATCACACTGCACGTTGTTTTGAGACTTGTGCTTGTATCATTTCGAGTGTGTTAGAAAGTGATTCCGTTAACTCTCATCGTATTCGAAGCCGTTTTGCTATTTTCCACAACTTGCTGTAGACTTAACCTGGCATTAAACATAAATATTATGCTCCACAACGTTCTGTAGGCTTTTGAGTGTTTTGTTTGTAAAAAGTTAAAAAAAAAAGCCATCACCTGCGTTTGAAAAATATCTAATAAAAAGCTGTGCTCCAAGATCGATTTTTATTTTTTTTTTAAATTTTTTTAGTGATACTCTTGAGAACCAGTTAACTTGTAATGGCCTAGTGTGGAAGCCACTTCGCAAACTGTTGTGAAATCTGCAGAGTATTACAGTAGTATTTTCATTAAGGGGAGATAAAAAACAAGGATTGTATGTAATTTTTTTTATTAATGAAGTGAGGTGGTTGTTGTTAGCCAGAGCTAAGAAACCTTAAAAAAATTGGGCGCCAAGTTGGCTCCCAATTAATATTTTTTAGTCGCCAACAGTCCCCCCCCCCATCAAAAAAAAGTTTGTCGGGCAAAAGTATTTGTCAAGACATGAGAGATGATTTTATTTTTTATTACCAAAAATGACCACAAGGCAGGTGGTTTTTTTTTAGTAATAAAAAAGGGAAACTTTAATAATGAAAAATCCGCTGAAATACTAAAATGTAGCGTGCAGTCATTGAAACGGCATCAACCTTATTAAACTAATTAAAATCTTTCATTACCAACAACTGAAAACTACCAAGTATGAGTACTTTTTGTTACCTAACTATAAACTAGGATAAAAGTTTTTGGATGTAGTATCATACTTGTATGAAAAAAAACATGAAAACTGGAAATTATAAAACAAATTCAAAACAAATTCAAAACAAATGGATATTATGCACTTAATTTCAAATAACTGTCAAACCGGACAAGGTTTCCGGGTCCACATTCCCCACCTCCTAAAAAAAAAAAGTGCAGCCCCCAGTAATTCAAAATATGGTCTAGCCAAAAAAGTGGTTAAATGCAGGCGAAAAATTGTAAGACTGGTGGTTAAAAAATTTGCTTAGCTTACTTAAATTCCCTCCGCTCCAACAACTCGTACTTGGTAAAAGACACTCAACTTACGAACACGTGACTTAAAATTACCCCCATATACTCATACACCTTACTGCTCCATTCCCAGCACGGAAAAAAAAGGCTTAAATTAAGTGGATGGATAAGCTTCCATTCCAGATTCGTGAATTTCCATGAATAAACTTTCTAAAAGAAATATCTACCAGTGGCAGCCCCTAAATTTCATTCAGGCACAATTGAATCTAGCTTGACTCCAAGTTACGTGGATTTGTCAAACCGATGATCACGCTTGCGAAGCAGATGTTGACAATTGCTTAAAAGTTAACTGAAAGGTGCACCTACTACCAGTAATATGCAAGAAATGAGTTGGAATAACTGGAGATACTCAAAACGGTAGAGTAAATGTTGTATTGTTACTAACAAAGTTAAAAAAAATATAAGATAAAATTATATTTTTACTTTTATTTAATTTTAATTTTAGTGACCTAACCTCGATTGCTTTTTCCCAGTGTTCAGCATATAGAGCATCCTACCGATATGCGATAGTTTCATGATCCAAACAACACATTCAGCAGTTAATAATTAAAATAACACTTTTTGTTACCGTAATTTTTATTCATTTTTAAGTCTTAAATTAATTATAATTTTAACATAACGAATTTTGGAAAACTTTGTAAGATCACCAACTCCCATCATCACTGTGCTGGATTTCTGATTTTCATTTTTTCACTGCTGATCGTTGCTGACCTTTATAATTGGGCTCTGCAAAAAGTAATGTTGCTAAGGATCTCCAGTTAAGTTAGGCTACTAACGTTTTACAGTCACCAGAATTCTTTAAATAACAAAAGGTAAACTAAATAGTAAATAAAAGTTTATGTATACTTAAATTAGTATTAAATAAGTAAACAATTAGTTATTAAATAAATAAATAATAGCACCGTGAGTGAGAAGTTAAAACTTTCCCTGAAAATAACGATGCGGCTGCAATTTATTTTTGTTTTTCATGAGATGCTAAAAAGCATGTATTGTTGGCGAATTCTATACAAAAATAAGGGATGGGAAATTCGCCACAGTGGCTACTTACGATAATCTTTAGTCGCCATTACCAATTTTTTATTCGCATTTGGCGAATTGGCGACCGTATTTCTTGAGCCCTGGTGTTGGCGTAACACGAAAGCGTGAAGCCCAGAATTTTTCGGGCCTGTCTGTACACGAAGATTAACCAGTAATATTAAGGATGGTTGGGCTGCATCATTGTGACCCGACTTCCATCAAGCACCAACTACAACCTGTGTGGTACTGCCATCTGGTGGTGAAAATTTTAAGTAAATTGAATACGAAAGTAGTGCAGTGCAGGTGCATGTCTACTTAAAATCTGCGGAAGTGTATTCATTTCTTAACAATTCATAGTAATATGATTTTGGATTACAATTTTTTTTAATTCTTTTTAATTTTTAACTTACGTTTGAGTTAAAACGAGAAAGATAAATGAACACTGCACAATCTCAAACTAGAAATAACCACCGGCATTTGCAAATTAACAGCGTTGATGATGTCGTGGTCGTCATATTTGGTATTTATAAATAAACAATGCAAAACAAATTGCAATTAAAAAAAAAAAAGGCGTATTTAAAAAAAAAAGTGCCGCAGGATTCAAGATGTCCTGAGGAGCTACAGAATGATCCACAAAAAACTGACGACCCAGAATTTTGTAAGTCCAATTCTTCTAGTTAGCACCCCTCAAAATTAGGAGAGGACATAAATCTTCCCGTTTCATTAGATTTTATTCCTTGCTAACTAGAAAAGTTGGGCGTAGAAAATTTTGGGCCCCAAGATTTTCGTGGGCCACCCTGTATAGCACAAAGGCTGAGGCAGTTAAGTGGCGTAAAATGGCACTGCCATTTTCATTGTAATCTTCGGCTCGGTAGCAACCCAAATGTTGTCCAGTTAAAAGAAGCAAATTGTAACCTGCTGAAGATCAATATACAAAGACGAAATCGAGGGTTATACCGTAAGTCTGTACACGTCGACACTTTTTAGGATTTTTCCGGGGACGTGGGGGGGGGGGGCTGTTACACGGTTCTTAAAGGGCATTGACACTAGTATGATATCCATAAGAAATTATTAATTCAAACGCAGTCTAAATTTTTAGCATTACAAGGTCGTTGCAAGGCAGAAATAGCTGAAACAAATGGGAAAAGGAAAGGCGTTATGAAGGCGTAGGTTAAATCGTGGAATTAAAAAAAAAATGTGGCGTGAGCGTAACTCTTGTGATTTGCGGTAGGTTTTGGAGAGCTTGGGATGGGACTGTAGTAACAATCCACATTAATATTCTAGGGAGAGAATTACTAATTTAACAGATCACACCAAGATAGTGCCTGGGGTTTATTTATGATTTTCTCTAACGCAATTGAAATATAAAATGAACCACATATGTGTGCCTAATTATGTGTCCCCCTCCCCCAATTAAGTGTAACTGGTACTGCCATAGTCTTTAGCATGCCGAGAACAAAAAAAAACAAACTTCCACCGTAAATTAATACCTCCGATTCCGATTCCCAATCTTCACGGCACGTCTCCCCTGCATTTTGCTCTTAATTTCCTTGTTACGGTAGGAGGTACACAACAATTTATTTTCCGAATAAAACTCTTGTTAACAAACTGATCCTTTTTTGTGTTATCAACTTATCAGTGTTATAAAATTATTATTCAATTTTCGGTGTTGGCTAACCGTCAATGTATACTAAGGCTATACCAATTCCAAGGTCAGTACTGGTGCGGATGCTGCAGTATTACAAACAGTTAGGCATACTGTCCCTGTAAATAAAGCAGTTGTAGCTAGGTGTCTAATGCAAGGAAATTCTTCCCGATTAGTAAACATTCCTGCCACCCAGTCCAGGCGCCCAGGGGACAATGCTAGATGGACGGCCCCAGAAGATGGGCGTCTGGCACCAACCCTGTCTCGCTGGGTGTATGAAATAAGTAAGGATGAAGGATTGGCTGTGGATAATTTATTTCGACATGTTGTCATGGACATCAGCGGAAAGATCATGCTTCTGGGATCAAGCAAGTAAAAGATGAATTACAGATTAGATTATGCTACTGTTTTGTTGTAATACAGAAGTCGGGAGGTAAAGGATATTTTTATCTTTTCGTGGAGTAGGGGAAGCATGTTCAATATGAACATTTGGGGACGGCCTTACCCCCCCGAAAACTTCAGAATCTCCTCCGTACTGAATTGGGAAAGACGCGGCATTGGTACAGCCTTTTTACTCGTAGTTTGCTGCAACAACAGTTTTGACGTGCCTTTTGTGCTGATATTTGTGATGATTTATTAATGCTTACTAATTAATTAGTGTATAGATACTAAGTTTTTCGGTCCCTGCTCAACGACCAACATGCTCAGTATGTTTTTTTTTTGTATTTGAAATAAGTTGTACCTGAAATTTCAATGTACTACTTGTGTGTATCCTTTATTGAAAAAAAGTGGGCCTTTTTGTTCGCTGAATGCAATGGCCTAATCTTTGGCTACTGCGTCTTTAATCGTTTGTAAGGTTAACAGATCAACCTTTTCCAGTTGAACTAATACCCAAGATAATCGTTATGACTGGTATACTCTCGGTCCTTCAGTTCTGAATTCCTTGAAGAGCATAAATTTGAAAAAGACAAAATTCAAGGCAAGCCTTTTGGTTGTTACTGCCTTGAAATGGGCTTTAAATTTGTTAAAAAAAAAAAAAAACTACTCGATGAATGCAGTTAATCATTTAAAATATAATGCTTAAATAAATAATAAAAATAGTTTGCCAGCCAATGTTTCATCTGTGAATCCCAGTGTAGAGAGGGGTGCAATGCAGTGGAATCAACTTGTACCAGAAAGGGTAGATGAGCAAGGGATGTTCCCATTATGTGCTCCTCTTCTCCTTTTCTATTAATGAGAGGGAGGCCATACTGTTGCATCATTTACCATGGCTAGCTCCTTTGCAAAAGCCTTGAAATTTGTCTTAAGTTGGTCTAGTTAGCCTTGATGTATGCTTAAGTTGGCCTTGAAGAGCCTAACAAATATATTTTTTTTAACGTATATTGGCAAAGAATTTGACCATTCTACTTTGAGTGATAGAAATATAGAGTAAACAAATTACGCTCAAACTCCAAAAATGTCAACACTCTTTGCATCAGTATTGCGAATTTTCGCAGGCATTATCCGAAAATTAAATATTTTCAGTCCTATTTTCGTCAGGCATTGCAATTCAAAGTCCACACTTCACCACTAATAACACACTAATAAACGCAATTATATACTCTGTCCACTTGAATTTTCGGTAGAATAATGCAGCGTCCACCTTCTTCAGAAGTCCAGGCAAAAAAGGAAGTACTAAATGAGGTTCACATTGCTTCAGGCTGTGTCAGAATCTGAATTAGAATTAGAATTTGCCGCATTTTCCGTTGACCACTGACTTTATCGCGCGCTCAAACTCGGATTTCCATTGCCTGCTGAGATTTTTGGCGAGCTCTGGTCTCACTACTCGGTCGATGTTGGGATAGGATGGATGGGCAATGTTCATGAGTGCTGCCTGCACCAAAAATCTCAGCAGGCAATGGAAATTGGAGTTGGTGCGCGCGATAAAGATCAGTGGTCAAACGGAAAATGCTGCAAGTTCAAATTCTAATTCAGATTCTGACACAGCCTGAAGCAATGTAAACCTCGTTTAGTACTTCATTTTTTGCCTGGACTTCTGAAGAAGGTGGACGCTGCATTATTCCACCGAAAATTCAAGTGGACAGAGTTTAAAATCGTTGATTTATTAGTGGTGAAGTGTGAACTTGGAATTGCAATGTCGTACTCACGCCACGGTAAACACCGCTTGCTGGTATTTTTGTCAGGCAGCAAGAAACGTGGAACTACAGTCTACATAATTGTATGCACTCTTCTAGATGAATCTAATTCAATCCCATGCTATCTTGTGAGCAGTATCCATGTTGTGAGTCGCGATGCTGCTGGTAACCACTCTTTAACGGGTATCCGCCATGTTTTGCTTTACTCTTTCAACAACGCCCTTGCGTGTCTCCCCAATACATACTTTATCGCACTCACCACATGGGACTCGATACACTCCCTCAGGTGTATGGTGGACAGTCCGCACTTCACTTTCCATCTCTTCTCTTTTTTTTCTCTAGCGACCAGACGTTTTTCACTACTTCCTGTCAATTCGATTTGTTTAGCAAGGATTTTAAATTCTTACTATTCCTAAAAATCGATTCAAAACCCTTCTTTTGGAGTACTTTCTGAATGTTCTCACTCACTCCTCTCAAATAGGTGAGCCCTACTCGCTTGATGGACGAGAACCGCAACAACATCACCGTAGAAGAACCCAAAAACGAAGCAAGAACAAGAGTAGGGCTCACATATTTGAGAGGAGTGAGTGAGAACATTCAGAAAGTACTCCAAAAGAAGCGTTTTGAGTTGTTTTTTTTAGGAATAGTAGGAATTTAAAATCCTTGCTAAATAAACCGAATCGACAGGAAGTAATGAAAAACGTCCGGTCTCCAGAGAAAAATTGATGAAAAGTTAATTGCGGACTGTCCACAATACACCTGAGGAAGTGTATCGAGTCCCATGTGGTGAGTGCGATAAAGTATATATTGGAGACACGCAAGGGGTTGTTAAAAGAGCAAAGCAACATATGGCGGATACCCGTAACAGAGTGGTTACCAGCAGCATCGCGACTCACAACATGGGCACTGCTCACAAGATAGCATGGGACAAAACATCAACCCTGTTTGTGTCCAATTCCAAAAATGAGACACTTGAGGGGGTTAGAGTCAATTGCAATCGAACGTGAGTTATTGGCAGGGCAACCCCTCATGAATCTCCGTGGGCCATCCTTTCCTCCAATTAAATAACTCTTCAGCAGAAGATTTGGGGAACAACTCACCTTTAAATGGCATCCGCAGCTTAGAGATGATCGTGGGCCTCCTAAGTACAGAGGGCCACAGACGCGTCAAGTTTGAATCGTTTTCGATTGAATTCGATCCATCTAGAAGAGTGCATACAATTATGTAGACTGTAGTTCACACGTTTCTTTTTGCCTGACGAAGATAGGAGGGCTGAAAATATTTAATTTTCGGATAATGCCTATCGAAAATTCGCAATACTGATGTGATGAGTATTGACATTTTTTGAGTTTAAGCGTCATTTGTTTATTCTTAACCTATATTGTGTAAACCCCGAGTATACCAGAGCTTTCCGATATCCATTGCTGCCAATCTTGTCGAGCCCATTACTGAAATGAAGTAATGATAATCTGCCTCCTCCAAGCACTTATAATGACCAATTTAAATGATTGTGGCTTCATCCGTAGATTAATTATATTTGTAAAACTGTAGTTAAATTAAGCATTGAAGCGTCATTATAGGAGGAATACTTGGGTGTGTTAGTGCTTTTCGTTGATTTGGAATTCTACTTTTCATTAACAGCAAGTTAACAATATGTCTCGGACTATCAGTTATTGGTTCGGCAGAATCTATATACTAAAGCCTTATCAATGGGCAATGAAAAAATATGTTGAACTGATTTTCTATTATTTCATAGTTTGTCAGTTAAGAAAATTAATCATGAGTTGGGCCCGAGAAACACTGCATGGTTTTGCGGGGAATGCAATTGTGCTTGTAACTAACTATTGTATTTAGCGTTATATTTAACTACGTGTGCTTGCTAGTCACTTTCATGTTTAAATGACTGGTACACATGCACTGCTGGACGAGTGTATGATTGCTTGGTTTTATCTGCGAATTTGAAAAAATGATGTATCAGTTTCGAAACATCAGTTGTAAAAGTTGACAGTGAAAGTTAAGCCAGCATGTGCTGAGTGTTGTATTAGGTACTACTTATAAAATTACCGAAAGGTTTCGGTGGCCAATTTGGACATCTTCAATAAAATCTTCACCTTTTCGCTTATTCTCAAAAAGAAGACCCTCCTTAGTTTTTTCATATTTTCGACAAAACTTCGTTTGTCCTCTTCAGTCTCCCTTAAGAACTAATTCGAACTTTGGTTAGGCCATGCAAAAAAAATTGTTTGGTTTATGGGCAAGGTTGAAAATTGAAGCACCAGGCAACCAGGCATTTTAATTTATTTTTTATTTTACAAAAAAGTCCGTAACGTTGACGCTCATTACTGTGGAACACTGCATCAAATTTACTTCCGACAGAGTGGAAATTCTCCATATTTCGCTTACTTCCACACTCCAGATAGATAGTGTGGAAGTAAGCGAAATATGGAGAATTTCCACTCTGTCGGAAGTAAATTTTTTATTTTAACTCTCCACATTTCTTTGTCATGTACCTAGCTCAAAGCTAAAAGAGTATGCAGGCAGCCTGAAAAAGTACAATATTCTGCCAATATCGTATTTATGTTGTTTAGTATTAAAAATGTTTTAGTGTTTGCCAAATAACTTCTTAGTGATTTGAGTTAGAGGCTTGAAATTAATACCACTGGAAAACTCGTTTCGAGCCGGTTAAAATGGTATACTGGAATGTCAAAAATGGTGAAAATTGGCAAAAATATGAATTTTAGTGGGTGGACCAAGATTGAGGTAAAATAATTTGATCCGCAATAATTTAAGGCACCCGCATGCACTTGTAAACTAAACAATTAACTTTGCATGGCCTTACATCTTCTACTTTGACTTTGGACGTTTTTCGACTTTCGAGTTGGCCCGCGTCTGTAGCCTCTGGTGAACCTGCGTTCAAACCAACGTTTGAAGTGAACCTGCCTTGCAAAAACCAGAGGCTGCGGACGCGCGCCAATTCGAAGGTTGGAAAATGTCGGAAGTAAAGTAGAGTATGTAACCAGAGTTCGAATTAGTCCTTAAGGGAGACTTAAGAAGACAAAGTTTTCTCGAATATTTGCAATACTAAGGAGGGTCTTCTTTTAAAATATGAGCGAAATTAATGGTGAAGATTTTATTGACTATTGTTGTGAGTTTCAAAGTTATTCCAGTAATGGATTTTTTCGTGTGTTTTGGGCATCTATATCGCGTTCTGAAAGTTGAGAGAATTGCGATATTATTCGCTAGATTTTCGTAGTTTCGTTTTAAACATAAAATGTGGTGGTGGAGTGTATGGGCTAAAAGCAAAACATTCAGTCATTGGCCACTGCAGACAACTTTGGTTGAAATAGTAAAGTGTAATAGTAAAGCACTTGTGGACTCAACATAGTTACTGTTAGAGTTTATAAATGGGATGTTTGCGGATTTTTTGCACTCATAGTGGAAGAAAACGTGGTGTCATGTAGTCAGTTTGTGAAAACATAATGTGGAACAAAGTATAGCAGCATGGCACGCTCAAACGTTAACACCATACCTAGGGGTCGGACGAATAGAGAAAAAACATAATCCGAATATCCGCCAAAAAAATATTCAAACATTCGTTCAACATTTTTTCCACATTTTGGCCTGATCCCTCCCCCCCCAAAAAAATCCCCGTTTTGGCCTGATCCCTCCCAAAAAAAATCCCCCATTTTGGCCTGATCCCCCAACCCCCAAAAAATTCCGTTTTTCATTAAGTATCTAAGTTTTATTTTTTATTTAGTCTATTGCCAATGTGATGCATACGTAGTATAACCACAAGTTTAATTAAATCTACTAGGCATGGCAACGTGGAAGGCATACATAACAACACCAGGGGTGCATACAATTCTTACTAGACAAAATTTCCCACAAAATTGTTCTACAGTTTTTTCAAATTTCCGCAGCCTTTCACCATGTAGGCAAGCCATTTTTTAGTGAATTTCCAGTTCTCTGAAATTCCCCCGAACCTCGTTCTAGCGTTCTAGCATATTCTGTACACCTGAACAACACCCCCAAAAAATGAAGAATTGCCAATTGCAGTATAGAATGAACGTAATTCACCAAGGTGCCTTCCCCTTTCACGTATGGTATTGAAGTTCACGTCATCTATCAGCTCGTTACCGTGGCGCTGGTTGTCTTCCCCATTCTTTAGTTTTTAATTGTTTTTGGAAGAACTGCTGTGCGTTTCCGTAATCTCAACACCCACCTCCTCCCCTCCCTCCACTTCCAAGTGGCGATACAAAACGCATGGTTGTTACTTGGATAGGTTGAGAGGGCCGTGGAAACAGAAGGAAGCATAGTGCGAATTGGCTGTGACACGAAGAGCCCACAGGAAAACTTAAAAATCACATTAAAAAAAAACTCAAAATTACGCAGAATTTTTATTTTGCAAATATTGAGTGGAATATATTGTATTCGAATATGCTCTTAACGAACGAATATTCGAATATTTGTCCGACTCCTAACCATACCGTATCTACACTCCTGGTGGTTGTGACACCACTGTGGAAGGTACTAAGCCCTTTTTATGGCACTGTGGTAAATGCTGGTAAGTTTTCTCGGAGCCCCTTCTGTAGACGGAGCACGTATTACGCCTGAACAAACTATGATGTCATGAGTAGGCGCGTTGAGGGATGTGATCGGACTAACTGGGCAATAATTGCAGTTAGTTTGCGATGAAAAAAATCAGTACATCGATTTTGTGTTGCTCTTGGAATCAAAGACGTTGCATGAAGCATAGCTCGATGCCAGTAGAGTGAGCGAAGCGAACGATATGGCTAGTATCTGTTAAGGATGTTGTAAAGAAAATGTCCGATTTGTATGCACATTTACTGCCGTCTCATTTGTTGCTTCAGTCATTGATGAATGCATCTTACTTACCATGGATTGCATCTTGTTCCATGGAATGCATCTTGTTCCATGGTTTTTTTTTTAACATTATTTGCAGAGGCAATGATTTTCTGTGGCCACTGTCGTTTTCCGCGGCGAATTAAAAAAAGGATAAAAAGGTTATATCTTGGTATCCGATCGGTCGCTTTACTGCTAAAAGGTGTGGTAGCTTGTTCACAACAATCTGAGTGCATCTCCACAATCTAGAATTCACATAAAAGTTTAAATCTATGCCATCACCTGCTGATACGAATATATCTAATTGTTGAAAAAAGCCAAAAATAACACAAAATCCGTTAAAAGTCTGCGAGCATTTGGGGTTACCGCTAGAAGTTCAACTTTTTTTTGCAAATGTCACATTGCCTAAGAAAGTTCATTTTGAAAGTTGAAAAGTTACCTTATATCACGCTAATTTTCACAATCACATGAAATAACAAATATATAAATATATATATATAAATATATATTTTGGGCCCAAAATTCGAAGCAGACAAACGGTCGTTACGAAGTATTGAAACTGTGTTGTTGTGGAGCCTGAAGAAGATAGTCGCCTGAGCCATTACACCTCCAGGACTGCGGACTATTGAAACTTTGCTGAAATATTTGTTATTTCGTGTGATTGTGAAAATTAGTGCGAGATAAGGTGACTTTTCAAGTTCAACTTTCTGCGATTTTTAAAATTGTCCTGCATGTGATAAGGTTGGCATAACACCAAAAAATTTCAAGCTAAAACAATTACTGATAACTCCGCGATTTTTTGAAAATAACTGTAAAATTATTGTCCCTGATTAGTTGGTTGGCCCAGCGGTACCTTTTTGTTTGCAAAACTAACTTTAACGTTAAAAATTAACAAGAGAGCAGTCGTTCATGTTAAGTAGTATTTAATTAGGAGTCTAACAATGATCTTAAATAATAATATGGGTTTTCGTTGCAAAAAGTACTCTTTTCAACAGTCATTAAGAATGATGGCTTATATTAACAATACACGTATGACGATCTCACTCCATCTGTCTTTGTGCATGTTTTCAATCTTAAGTTCTGTTTCAGTGTTGGGTGTTAGTAGCTGCTTGTTGTCCTTGTCACCATTTCTAGTACAGTACGTAATTCTAAGATTCCATGTTACACACAGTATACCATGAATGTCTGCTTGTTTCTGCCTATATGGTTGCTTAAAAATGCCAAGTCACAGCAATGGGTTATTACAGGATTGTAAAATGTAAACTCGCGTGTTTCATTTATCTTCTATTGGTGCTGAATTCATTGTTGCAGTTATGTCGTACAGTTAATTAGATTTAATGCCCATGTGAAATTTTAACAATCTCTTGCTAGTTATTTCAAACGTGTAATCATAAAAAATCTGAACAATATGTGGAGAAGCACACGCGGTATTGTCACTTTCAGTGTGTGCGTGGTTGGTGACATTTTGGCTTCCTGACGGATTGCAGCGTCTTGTGGTTTTCCCTTGCCAAGGTATGCTGTGGGTAGGATTTGAAGCAATGATCTGAACGCACTGTGCTTTCCTTGTTTGTTTTGTGTCTGTGTTTGTTTAAATTCAACATTGTGGCATTTTTGTTTGTGTAGTTTGTGGAAGATTGTTGAATAGTTGAAACTGTAACTATTGAAAAATGCTGCTAGGTAACAGTAACGTGAGGTGCATTCATATCAATACTTCAAATTCTACCTAACAACTTAGCTTGGCCAGGGGGAGCCACCAGTAGAAAGCCAAAACATCACCAAACCGGTCACCTAAACCAGAAGTGACTTTGTAAATGCGAACTTTTAATGTTTATATATTTTTTTTTAATATCAAACGTGGGGGGGTTAAAAATTCTCACGGACCTTAATCCTATAAGGGCTGCATTTGCGCTAAGGGCTTATAACCCACTTAGAGAAAAAATATTCGCCTCTCACCCGCTTGAAAAAAGGTAATGAAATCTGTGTCATTTTTTTCCCTTACTGAGCTGGTCTTTATATCCCTTTTTTTTTTTAGTTTTACTGTAATTGGCTGGAAATTTTCGATCTGACCTGTAGAAGAGCTGTAAACAATGATAATACAGCGAGCGCATTTGGGCTCACCCGTCTCTAAAGGGTTAAATCTAAGTACCATGTGACAAAATTTCAACAGTGAAGCAAATCGTGTTGGTCTGAAACAATAAATGGCTTATGTGCCTACCATAAACTTGAGTGAGCTCTCACCACAGTATTGATATTCCTTGTGAAGATGGATGGGGGTTATGGTTTTGGCCAAACAGCAGCCAATGTCAAACCTTAGGTATCCAACAAGGGGCACTTGACTGAATTAATGCCATTAGTGCATTTTTAGGTAAAATAGATTATTTCAAATATGAAAAGCGAAACTGTTTGAAGTATGCAAGTCCTCAAGAGGAATGTTTTTGTAACGTGCTTACCCAGCAATTTAAAAATTGTAAGTTGGTGTTAAATCAATGTATAGCACAGTTAAGATTTCAGTTAAAGTAGGAGTGGAGACTTACACAAGAATGGAATCTTGCCCAGTAATTTTTTTTGGGTTTTACTGCATAGGATTGTTTTGTTCACTTTCAATTGAAATATTTTTATTGATGTAAAATTGTTAAGCAAATACGTCCATATTAATTATTTAGTAACTGGTTAACCTATATCATAAAAAAAAATCTCCTGTAATAACAAGTTGTCGTTAATAACTAGTCATAGAGGAGAAGAATTTTGAGCCCAAGTAGTTTACCAAGCCTGGTCCACCACTATTGCTTGTTGCTGCTCAGTTGCAATTAAGACATATGCAATTATGCAATGCAACTTAAACAAGCTTAATGACTACTTAGGAAGCGTAAAAAAAAAAGTAGTGGAGGAAAAAAAATAACAGCCTTAACAAAAAAAACTTAAATTGCTGCCAGATAGTAGCCATGGACTTGCAAGTCTTTTTTTTTTTAACGTGTATGAAGTTCTGTAGGAATTGAATATCTTTAGACCCTTTATGAGACTTGGCATTTTAGTCAAATATTTTACTCTTTGTACTGGAACCTGGAGGTCTTGGTCCGTGTTTCATTCTGTAACCAATCGCCTTTTACTTTTAGGTTTCACTGAAGATTTGCCACAGCTGTGTTATAAATGAATTAGTTAGCAGTGAATTCTCTTTTAAACCTTTTTTTAATAAGTATTTTACGACATTTTTTATGAAAGTATAGCTAATTTTGTCGTACGTTTCAGGCTGCTCAGTAAAATTCAGTGTTGTGTATATTTAACATTTTCAAGGAAAACCTGTGATAACGAAATGCTTAACTAAGGTCGGGTTTTCATTATTTTAATGTCATAGAACTGTTTCTCATTTCAAGTTTTCATTTTTCAGCAGATTTGTTCACGTCATCTGTCGACATTGAGTGCCATTTTGTACTATTCGTAACTCACATATTCACTCCTGTACCTTGCCTCACGCTTTCATCACTGCTTGTTACCTCACTGATTTTTTTACTGCTGTCTGTCGTACATGTTTGTAAATTGCATTTATGTCCCTTATTACGATTGGGTTTAATTTAGAACAGTCAACTTAACACTACACCTGGCCAAGCTGGCACGATATGTTCAACAAAGATGGTGCATACAAATTAGACTTTAATTGTTGGTGTCTGGTGAAATAAATAACTACTTATCAGTATCTGTATCGATTGACAGTAGGGTTTTTTTTTTTCCTATAAAAAAAAATTATATTCAAATTATATTCCATACTCATTAGTTTTTATGGGCTATCAAATGGACTATTGAAGGCAATTCAAGTTATATGGGAAAAGTAACTTCGTAGTAAGTTGTAGGCTGCATTATGTTTGTTCATATTTAGGTTGAACAAGTGTTGACAATAATATATAGAAACTGAGATAAAATAACCCTCTACACTAGATGTGGTTTCTCAGGATCGCGGCATCTGCAATTTTTTTTGCTTTGAACAATGTTTACCTCGTTTATGATGGAATT
>JAHWFP010003588.1:0-25964 GCA_023313725.1 Lithobius niger
ATCAAAAACCAAAACTGGTTTTTGATATGATATCAGTCCTTTTTTTTTAAATTGTGTATTAGACTCAACTCCACTACCGTGCAGATGTGTAATAAAGTGGCACGTCAACAAGAAATTGGTTTTCCATAATTTGCTACTACTTTTTGCCTATAGGCCGAACCATTCTCAACTTGGTCACCTGTTTATAGGTTTTTGGTTTGGTTTTAATTTTGTTGTAATTTGTTTTATTTCTTTAGTTTTGGTGTGTTGATATCACTCCTTTGAAGGGCCGAACCACTCTCAACTTGATAGCCTCTACATCAGTTTTTGGCTTTGTTTATTTTGCTTATACTATTTTCAATCGACTCGCCTTTAATAATGATTTCCTGCGTGAAACGGCTTTAACAATTAGACACGGCCTCGGCTTAACAATTTGTTTTAAAATATTAATTTAAAATAACATTTCAAAGGCTAAAATTACTTTAAAACACAAAACTCCCGTAATAATATTTAATGTTTTGTCTTGTACTTTCTTAACAATAAGAGACAGCTGCTTGGTAATTGGTCTATTCAAACGTCAAATTCGGTCGACGAGAAGTGAAAATATTTTCAGTTTGGTTTATTACCGCTCTAACTGGGTTTACCGACCGGATCTCGGTAAAGATCGGTAAAGATCGAATCGGTTTCGGCCCTGACTTCTTTATCATCAACGTCACTTTTTTTAACAATAGGATGCCTTCAACAATTAGTAACGGCCTCACTGTCTCTTTGTTGTTTAGTTCTTACCTCTTGTCTATTGGTCCACTTTGTCACTCTCATGGTTCCTCAACTTCATGTCCGATTTCGGATTTTTTTTTTTTTTTGATAAACCTTGTCCAGACACCCGTGCTACTGCATGCAAAGTTTGATTTGTATAACCCTTGTGGTTTTCGTGTGATGCGCGGTCTAAGGTTACGTGGAGTGTGGTCACAGCGGAACTTCGCTCGATCTTCGGTCTCGCTCCGCTCCAAAAATAAAATCTGTTCAGCACCAAACAAAACCTGTTATCGTGACTTACACGGATTCCTAAAATTCGGAAAAAGCTACTTACAAAAGCCATTTACAAATTTTTATTTCTGCAAACACCTTTCCCTCACAAAGAGTTCCTGCTTTTTTCATATTATAAATTACGTACTGATCTTACAGCATCCTGTAGAGACATATTTCCCAAATATTACCAGTTTCAACAAGGCCGTCTGGGAGAGAAGTAGCAGATTTCAAATCATGGCTCCAAGCCAGACATTGACAAAATCTTATTTTACCAAAAAAGAGACTTCAACTTCCTGGCACGCGTGAGATCTGCCGTAGATAGTCGAGAGGAAAAGACACGCCATTTTAACCGCAGTCGGCCTTGGCTCGAGAAACAAAATGGCTTCCTCGTTTTGCAATCGTTTAAACGCTAGTTCTTGCGAATTGACACATGCTTGAACTAATCGCAGCACAAGGGATATTTTTCACACGTATTTATTAGGCAAAAACCTACAAAGCGTAATTTTTAAGGTACATTTTCAGCAAAAGTAAAAACGGACACTAGTTCGACAACTGGCCGCATGGGGTCACAGGACTCAGTATGAACGGTGGAACAAACGGTAGAATTGTGGTTGAAGCCTGGTAGGCTACTACTCTTTGGGCAGACTTTCCAAAATATTTTCACACGCATGAAAGCGAAGGACACGTTACGCTACAGAGTTAATTTCAATCTTCACGTTCGTTTTTTGTCCTGGGGATTGTTTTGAAAAAAAAGAAAAAAGAGGAAGTGACACATTTAAACGTTTAAATTGAAAAGTAAGATATCTATCGGTGAAGATGTCCATAACCTTTTGTGGTTTTGCTGGTTGTACTGTTTTAGTATGTAGTAGACTACCTACGCTATATTTTTAAAAGAAAATTTCCTGACCAGCTACGGCTCCATTCGTTAAAAATCAAATTAACGATTAAAAAAAAAGATTAAAAATAATCAAAATACAATATTAATTTTAAAAGCGTGAATAGCCATATCGTTCGTTTTTCTCACTCCATTGGCGTAGATCCATGCTTCATGTAATGTCTTTGATTTTAAGAGCATCACAAAATCGATGTACGGATTAGTTCGACCCAAACTAAGTGCAATTATTGCTTACAGTTCGTCCATCACATTCCTAATCACGCCTACATTTCATCTACATCATTCGAACATGTTTGTTTGTTTGCACGCTTGTTCGTCTACTCCTCCAGAAGTAAGCCTCTACGAAGGTGAGAGTAAATGAAAGATTGAGACAGAAGCGGGAAACTCACTGAAAAGGTTTAGTTTACGCGGAAATTGCTCACTTTGCCCGCTCAGTCCACGCACTTCCGTGTTGCAGAACCTTTTAAACCCTACAGGCCTGCCTTTTTTCGTGCATCATTCACTTGAAGCAAAACGAATTTTAAGTTGTATACGTAATACTAGCCACATCGCTCGCTATACTTTGTTCCACATTATGTTTTCAGAAAACTGACTGTATGACGGCCACGTTTTCTTCCACTACGAGTGCAAAAAATCCGTAAACATCCCATTCGTAAACTCTAACAGTAACTATGTTGAGTCTACAAGTGTGATATCCACATGTTTTTGCACTCTTAGTCCAAGGAAACCAGACGTCATCCAGTTAGTTTTCTGAAAACATAATGTGGAACAAAGTATATGCTTGGTCCGCCTGGTATAGGTCTGCTTCGCACGAGGTATAGGTCTGCGTGAACAAATTTTTTTTTTTTTTTTTTTTTTTTGAAGAAACTATGGCATCATGGACGAACATCATGAAGGTAAACACAAAATTTGGCGTTATTTTTTCAGGTTTTATCCCCGCGTATTTGAGGGGAAAATAACAACTTACAGCGACGAAAATAGGCCTAACTGAAGCGCAAATTAATTATCCATCATTTCGACCATATATACTCCTATTTTTGTAGGTGCCTTGGTTCAAGAGGAGTACAGGCACACACGCACACATCATACATTTTTAATTATGTAGATGGTGCAAATATGTCGTCTTTTATAAGTTTTCTTATGGCAAGGAAGTTTCCTTCTACACATTCGTACTTTGAACTGCAATCTCAAAGTTCATAACACTTGTTAACAATGGCTGGCCCGAAAACAAAGAGAATTTTGATTTCCTACTGATTTGAGAGCCATAATATCATATATTATGAAATGTCGTGTTTCTCTATAATTCTGCTATTTCGGCGCAAACTAATTGCAATTATTGTTCACTATTCGTCCATCACATTCCTCTGCACGCCTGCATGACGTCACTCATGACGTCATAGTTTTTTCAGGAAAAGTTTGTGCTGGCATAATAAACTTTCCATGAACAGAATTATGACGTCATGAACAAACGTCACGAGGTTAAAAAAAACTTATATAATATTTTGCTGTTTTTTTCCCGTGTATTTGTGGGTCATAAAATAAAGTCAGTGACAAAAATAGGCCTAACGGAAGCGCAGTTTAATTATTTCATTTGGTCCTAATCCCACCATTGTAGGTACCTTGGTTAAAGAGGCGTTAGAGGACACGTATACGCACATCATTATCTACTTCATTTAAAATTGTACAAAAAAACAACGCAATCCCGTGTACTTGGCCATGCCTGTTACTTTAATAAAGCCGTAATTTTCGGGCATAATATGTGCGCTTTATCAAACGCACTAACTAAAACACAAAACGTAATTAAAACCTATGTCCGGAAATAAAGGTTTTATTCAAGTGCCAGGCGTGGACAAGTTGTCGAGCTTGCGTTGTTTGCGTCTTATCACCTCCTCACCGCATTTCCATGCTTACAATAGGCAACGCATAATAACGTTCGAAAAATGCGCACTGCTAGCCAATCCCGTATCTCATTGGTCGCCTTGAAACATGCGCACGGACGGATATCGTAGTGATTTTAATTATATTAGATTCCGTAAGCCTATTGGGACTAATCAATAGCCTTCGTTCTCCTGAAGTCTACAAAACTTGCAGTCAGTCCTCAATTACAACTCGAAAGCCGCTTCTCCGAAACGTTTTAAATTTGCGAACAAATGGAACGAAACTCCAGATAACAAAGCTAATAACGTAACAACCTCATTTTCTTTCGATTCGTTATCGTCTTCTGATTGGTTGGTTGGCAGCCAATAATCGCGAACAAAGAGAATAACGCTTCGTTCGTGTGTTCTCACTTTTATTTTTTTTTATTTTTGTGTTTGCGTTCGTAAAAGACTCGTTACAAAGACCCCTATCTTGTTATCCGGAAAGTTTCGATTCGTTATAACCGATCATTTGCTAGTCGACTTGAATCGAAACGCTTATTTGTTTTTCCAATTATGTACAAACCGTCTCTCTGGTGCCGTCGACGCTGGTTCGGGTTTGATATTAAATGAGTTTCAAACCTGAACACGAGCGGAAAGATAATGATCGACATTCATTTGACACGGGAAAAAAAGATAAAAGAAAACCATCTGTTCTGTATTTTAATGATAATGTCACTTTTATCGATCAAGTCTTTTTTTTAAATATTTTTTTTATTATTATTATTTGTTTGCCTATCGAACTCTTTTATACCGGATACAGTAGTGGCCTGGATGAAGTGCAACAGCGTATACGTTGGAACAAGCTAGACTGCACTTTTGAGGATTTTTTTTTATTGATGAATATCTTACTGTGAATTTCGAAATTTTTTAAGTTGTACTATCCAGGTCACAGGTTACCCATAAAAGTTTGTTGAATGTCTTACCGTGAATGTAATGGAGTAAAAAGCACAGTAACAGATTATGTGAAGTCAAACGAAGCAGTGCTACATAAAAATATAGAAACAACGTTTCGAAAATTTTCAATTTTCGTCATCATGTTAGCAATAAAATTAAAGCATGGCAAAAGCCACTAAGTCATCCTACATTAAAATCTAGACACACGCTAGTGTGTCGCGCCAAGTTAGACAACAAACACCTCAACAAACATCACATTAATTCAATTGTCGAGGTTGTAAACCATTGTAGCGCGACGCCATTGCGTCAGTGTCTTATATCTTGAAACATAGTTGGGCACATTTCAGGTACTTGGGGAAAAATAATAACGCGGTACAAAAGCTTAAATTGTGTTGAAATCGAGAGCAATGACCCACCTGACAAAAATTAACTCGTGTTTGAATGCCAGCTATGGTGCTTTCAATGCAAAATCTGCCCCTCAATAACGTTGAAAATGTGTTACTAACTAGCTCAGCTAGCTAGTCCGCTCATCCCCATGTTAAATCCCATAGGGTAATTATTCATCGATATCCAGATAACGGGAAGACTTCCAGCTATGAAATCGGACGAATGGGTGCACTACAATACGAACTGCGTACCTTTTATGGTTTGGAGCCTGGGGGCGTAATAGGGATGGCGTGGGAGGGCGCGTAAGTACGAAAATATTGTTATAACCATTGCTAGTATTGTCGGCATCGTCTCGCATTGGACGGCCAAAGTTCCGACAATGAGAACGTGTATACTGACGTGTGTGCTTAGACACAAACTAGTGTATCACGATAAATCTAAACAACGTTGCAACGAAATTGTATTCACGTTCAATTCACCAAGTGTAAAAACAAAGCAAAATAAACAAAGCCAAAAACTGGTGAAGAGGCCACCAAGTTGAGAGTGGTTCGGCCCTTCAAAGGAGTGATATCAACACACCAAAATTAACTAAATACAACAAATTACATCAAAATTAAAACCAAACCAAAAGCCAATAAAGAGGTGACTAAGTTGAGAATGGTTCGGCCTATATAGGCAAAAGGTAGTAGCAAATTGTTGAAAACCAATTTCTTGTTGACGTGCCACTTTATTACTCATCTGCACGGTAGTGGAGTTGAGTCAATACACAATTGCAAAAAAAAGGAGTGGTATCATATCAAAAACCAAAACTGGTAAAAGGGGCCGCCAAGTTCCGAATGGTTCGGCCCTTCAAAGGAGTGATATCAATATACCAATACATTCGCCAACTTAATCGCACAGAATAATACTTTGGACGTTAAATGAAAACTTGAACATTGCTACCGAAAGTAGCAATGTTCTAGTTTTCATTTAACCTTCGAATTATTAAGCGGTGCGATTAAGTTGGCGAATGTTTTGGTATATTGATATCACTCCTTTGAAGGGTCGAACCATTCGGAACTTGGCGGCACCTTTTACCAGTTTTGGTTTTTGATATGATAAAAACATCCTCAAAAAAAATGCTCTGGCTGTGCGTTTTTTGTGGGCCAACCTCTATTTAATGGGCTACAAAAAGTACCGTATGCAATAAGCAAATAAATATCTTCCACCCCTTGCAGGGTTGCCAGAGGTCCTGACACATAAAAATATCGAAATTATTGACCTCTCCATCGTAAAAATATCGATCTGAATATCTAATGAATAGGACCTCGTCAGACATACACGAACTGAAAAAATGAAAAACCCCAAATGCAAGCAACAGTCACCAAGATACGTGATAACGTTAGATCAACGGTTATCAAAATAAAAAATAATAATTGTCTGTACGGCTGATTCCTCCTCCCTCCAAGTAAAGTTACCTGGCTCGTTAAAATTAAAAGTTTCGTTTTTTTTCATCACAGCTTGATTGCAGGGAAAGAAATATCCCCCCACCCAAAAAAAAAAAAAATCTTGCCTACAATGTACCTCCGGTAGCAGTATAGCGAAAAGGCGAGCTCCATTCATGCTGTTGAGCAACTTAAAGTTCGTTCTTCCAAGTGAAACCGGAAGTTCACGTTTTATAACTGTTTTCGCGTAGAGACCATGACATATCGCCAATATTAAAAACAAATACGGCCAATAATGTGGCCAATTGCAATATATTTATTTCAATACTTAATTTTATCGACTTTTATCGACATAACAGAACTTTATCGACTTTTAACGACTTGGAAAAAAAAATAACGACCAATTCAATAATTATCGACCAACTGGTAAGCCTGACCCTTTGGCATCAGAGCTAATTTTGAAATCCCAGTATTACGCTGCCAAAATTTAAAACAAAATATAGCCTGCACCTATTGAAACAAAATGGTCGCGGCTGACCAATGGCAGTATGGGAAACATATTTTTGACCACTTGGTTGAAGAATGGGAGTCTGGGACTCACCCACAAATAACAGAAGGAACACTTCGGTCTTTGTCGAAAGATTGCACACTGAAGACGCTGCACAGTGATAGAGTAGTTCATCCGCCACAAGAGACGTGTAACGGACACAAAATGAGTTCAGTACACAATTTATGTGAACGCCAAGCTGTAAACAGTGATGTGTACTCTCAGTTCACAGTGAGCGTATTCCCAGTCCAGGCATAGATTAGAAAGTGAACCACATATTGCATCTTGTAGTTCAGCTGCATAGGCCTTCACAATTTTGCACTAGCCATGAGCAATGAATCATGGGATTTAACATGGGGCCAGCCTTACTAGCTAGTTGCTATATAGCTAGTTACTAGTTACTAGCTAGTCAGTAACATAAAAACAACGTTATTGACGCATCTTTCTCTCTATGAATGGTGGACACTCAGCCTTTACCTTTCATTTTTTCTTTATCCCTGCACCTTCCACTTACATTTACCACAAATTGAAAAATTTCTGTCGCATTGGGATTTATCCTCAACATGCCAAAATAATGCTTTTAGTTGCTTACAGTTAACAAACACATGTCTGCCAGTGAGGCCGCTTTTTTTTTATCATTAACAATCAATTTTTAACAATCGGATGTCTACAATGGGATGATCTACTGTTACTTGGCGGCGACACTAGCGTGGGTATAGATCCATTATACGATTATTCATTATAATATGATATTCCTTTTAGATGATTTTCCATTATAGTCCGGAGGATATATCCCCAAATTAGACGAAATTGTCCATTTTATCCTAAAAGCATGAAACTTGGATAGGTACGGATCTTTTCTTTCCTTCAATCCTAACCGAAATTGTTTAGCTTAGATAAGAATACAAATATGAGCATTACAATGGGACTTTGAAATTGAAACTAGCCGCTACACCAGTTACAGCTACTCATTTAAACGGGTGTAGGACGGTCCCTATCTAAGCGAAACAATTTTCGGCAAAGATTGATGGAAAGAATAGATTGCCACTTTTCATAAAATCCTAAGCATGTCAAATTCGGGCTATTAGAAGGCTTGCAAGAGCACTTTGAATTCGAAAATCACCATTCGCTCGCCGCTGCACCATTACCTCTTTTACCTTAAAAGAGTGTAGGACAATATTATTCCTACCTAAGTTAAATAATTTCGGTTAGGAGTAATGGAAAGAATACATCCTCACCTTTCAGATAATTCTAAGCATGTTCATTTCAGGCTATTAGAGGGCTTGCAAGACCACTTTGAATTCGAATATCAACATAAGCTTTCACTGCTATGCCTTTACCTCTTCACCTTTATTGGGTGTAGAACGGTCTCTATCTAAATTAAACATTTTCGGTTAGGATTGGTGGAAAGAATAAATCGCCACCTTTCAGTAAAATCTAAGCATGTCCATTTCCGGCTATATTAGAAGGCTCGCAAGAGCACTTTGAATTCTAAAATCACCATACGCTTTCGCTGCTATGTTGTTACCTCTTTGTATTTCAGTGGGTATAGCTACCTAAGGTAAAAAAAAATTGGTTAGGATTGATGAAAAGAATAGATTCCACCAGAAAATTCGAAGCACGTCCATTTCGAGCTATTAAAGGGCTCGTAAGAGCACTTGGAACACAAAAATCACATAACAACCAATTGAAAAAAGGAGCGTCCGTGTGAATTAAGGGTGATAATACTTTAAATACGATTGTGTGGTTCAAGGGTTGCTCTTACGTAAAAGATGTATAATCCCTTTCCTGTCCAGAATTGTGTGCTGAATGTCTTTGCTAAGGTTAAGGAGTTACAGCCAGAGAACCGTTTGGGGGAGAGTAAGTCACCTCCTCCCCCACCCCCTCAGGGTTTTTTTTGAACTTGCTATCATATAGCTTTTTTTCCAGTTACCCTTCATGTGCATCCATACTAAACTTAACGCTTTTCACAAAAAGTGAACAATTCCTTCAATTTTGAGCACTGTAAAAAACTTATTGTTTACATTACGGCACATACTATGCATTAATAATGATTCATTCATACCACTTCCAGTACTTACTTCCGGTTGTGTTTAGTATATCATAGGAAAGGAAACTTCAAGAGGAACAATAAAGGCAGGGGATGTAATTTTGCTAACTGTGAAAGAGAATTCAAAGTGTCGTATTCAAATGCGATTTTGAAAAGTAAATGGCATCTTTTCACTAATACATTAGTATCACTTCCGGTAGTTACTTCTGGTTACGTTTGGTATCACTAGAAAGGATATTTTAAGAAGAACAATAAAGGAAGAGTGTAATTTTGCTAACTATGAAAGGGAATTCAGTGTTTCAATAAATAACCTTGAAAGACAGTGTTGAATTCGGGCAAATGGCGTTTTTCCATTAATCATATTTTAGTATAATTTTGATATGTTATTTACAATTTCTTTCAAGGGCAAATGCCTTGGTTTCATCTTTTCACTAATACTTCAAAGTAAAATCACAAATTCTGGGGCCTATAACTAAGCAAATCGTATAATAAAAAATAGTCAGACCATATAACTCACTGAATTCCATGTTAACAGTAGTTATAACTAAGATTTTCAGACAAAATGGTTGGTCGTATATGAAAAGTTATTTCAGTTTTTTGGTAAAAAAAATCAATTACGAATAAAGGAAGAAAAAAAGAAAAATTAAATCCGTTGATTTGTTCACGAGTTATGAGAAAAAACTTAATTTGACTGCCATTTTGGCTGCCCATTTCTAATATGGCGGTTCATAGCAATGCAGGAGAATGCCTATAACGTTTAATATTCTAAATTTTATGTAAACAACATTCCTGTCAAGTTTCATGCTTTTACGATGAAAATGCACAATTTTAGACTATTTGGCCACCATTTTCCAATATGACGGCTCATAGCGATTGAGGAGAATGTCTACAACAGTTAAATTCTTTATAGTTCTAAGTAAATAAGATTCCTGCCAAGTTTCTCGCTTTTATGATAAAAATGGAAAATTTTAGGTATATCCTCCTTACTATTATACGATATTCCGTTTAGACGATTTTCCAGATTTTTTATTTAGGCAGATATTAGGTGATTATCCCATTAGACGAATTTCTAGTTAGACTTTCATCCGACGCCCCACAGGAAGCTCTTATAAAAGCGTTTTTGGGAGAATTATTAAATCGAACCGATAGCATCCAGAGGGCGCCACGGTTTCTACTTATGATTTTCTCATCATTTCGTGTCCTTGGAGATAATCACTTCGTGTGTTCTATTTTGGCTTTGCTAGTGATAGGCCCTACTTGCTAACTCAAATTAAAAACCCCGAAAATAAAAATTACACACGAATATAAGCCTAACTGCACATTGGCAACAAAATGCATCCACTAGCGAATCAGGAGAAACATAACCCTGATATTAACTATTACAACCATTTCCCCGCCCCCCCAACATCCATCCCTTGATAGTATGAACAGGGCTCTAACGACCAGATCTTGGATGAAAAATACCATACGCGACTGGGTTGGGTAATATGGCCGCTGAAAACGCCACTGATGGGATTGACTTGTTCTGTTGCCGCTTTCTGTCAGCCGAGAGCAACACTGACAGTACAAAATGCCAGCGTTCCTTACCTTGCAACACCTTCTGAATACACGAACGTGTCTTTTTTTCCCCCAAGCTCAGAGCAAGAGCTTAACTGTGGCTGAGTGATAACTTTAAAAACTTAAAAAAAATACTTTTATAGATGATACAAATTTGTAACGCAAATCGACGTAAAAATTAAAATTATTATTTTGAAAACCGCCAATTGCTGCCAATAGATCCAACAAGGTCCAAATCTTGTTTCGAGAAAAATACACCAGGACACGGATTATTCTTGAAACGCTTGTCATCCATACACATTCACTACCTATATATAACCACTTAGTGCCAGATAATAAATTTCTAAAAGAATATTTTTCTGTAATTGAAACACTTAAAATTCGACTCTTTTGCCAGGCATATTGTAAAACCCACACAACGAATGCATCACACCTTTGAAACACGTAACCCCGATTTGCGTAGACCATGCCTTGCGACGTGGCATCCCAACGGAGCAGGTGGGTCGTTGCTTTTCGGCTGCCATTTCTGCCTCTTTTGAGGGGAGAAATTGGTGGTTTTTATCCGTTTTAAATTACTGTTTTATGCTTTTAACGTATGATGATTTAGTGGCTTTTGCCATGCTTTAATTTTATTGCTAACCTGATGACGAAAATTGAAAATTTTCGAAACATTGTTAGTATTTTTATGTATTACTGCTTGGTTTGCCTTCACATAAGCCAATAGATGTCGCGACTCACCGTACAAAGAACCGATAAGCTTGGCTAATTCCCGAACAGACCTTGAAGAAATGGGCCACTCGTGGCGTCCATTTTGTCTACCCCCAACAATATTGTTGTAGGTCAGGCCAGATAGTTTACGGTTATGGTATGAATCAGGGTAGATAAGTAGCTAATGCCACTTTTCTGAAAACTTGGGGTAAAGTAATATCTGCTTCCAGTAACGGGCACCAGAAGACATCATGTGTCAATCTCTCATAGGAAGTGAAATTGAAAAATCAAAATGGCGGCGTTGTTACCGTCATATAAGTATGGCAACAGCGACAATACGTTCGGAAATTGGTGAAATACTCGTGCATGGGCCACATCTGAAGTTGAAGAACTTATTCTGTGTTCGATTCAAACAAACCGTATTCAGTTCGTTACAAAAATTGTGAACCACGGAAGAAGATGCAGCCGAGTGGTTCGCTCGACACACTTGTCGGCAAGTAAAACTATGCGTTATACGTAGCTCCACTCGTAACCACAACCCATTTTAAAAATGAATGCTGGATTTCCAAAAAAGGAAACTTGATCAGCCAGTTCTGATCTAGCTTAAAATTAATTTTCCTTATATTTTTAAGCCTACCATATTTTTTACACGATTAATTCAGTGTTCATATCGTGATCACTTTGCTTTAGTGGCGCTAAACAGTTTCGATTTCCATGACGACGTTCAGTAACGCAACCGTGGGTACATTGACAACGGCACTCCCTCTATCGGTAGTTCATTGAAAGAAGGTACTAGCTTCACCCATTGGCAGAGTAACAGTGGCAATTTATATACTCTACCCTGTTAAGAATTAAAAACAATATTTACCACTAATCCATAAAATAAATAAAGTTTATTAAAGTTTCAACAGCTGTATTTTACGTGTTATATTAAAAGCGGGTTGCTACTAAATGAAATCTGCAGCTCTAAGCGGCGTCTAGCGCTGCATATTGCTATCTAAACCATGCGCAATGGCTGTTTGCCGTGACGTCACCATGAGTTAGCCAATGCCGAACGAGAACAACGGCTGTTTGGCCGCCTGATTAGACTAGCCCAGTCACGTGATATGCACGTCACAGCAAACAGCCATGGCGTGTGGTATAGCGCTTGCTTGCAGAAAGCGAAGGAATGCACAAAGACATTTCTTTTAACGACACACACAAGCCACGTCTTAATTACTGAGAGAAAATTTGGTGCAGCCTAAAACATCTGGGTGCAAGCTGCAACAGTAAACGATATCACTGACACTAGATGGCGCCGTCGTAGAATTTAAAGAAACTGCCGTGGCGCCATCTAATGACAGTGATATCGTTAAATATTACAGCTTGCACCCAGATGCACGAGAATGCACCATATTTTCAATTAATAATTAAGATGCACATGGCTTGTTGGTGCTGTTAAAAGAAGTTTCTTGGTGCATTCTTTTGCTTCTTGCAAGCAAGCAATAGACAGCACTAGATGGCGGTAAGTGCTTCAGGGTTTCATTTGGTGGCAATCTACATTTAATGCACATGAAAACCCACTTACCTTTCATTACTCACACACCTGGTTGTTTACGATTTAAAAAAAAAAAACACACGCTATTTTTGAAAGACACGTGTTTTCGTAACTTTAGTGGAGCAAGACACATTTTAAATAACATGTTTTGTTCAACAAACTTAACAAACACACATGCTTTGAAATGAATTTGTAAAAGTTATTTTTAGCGCTGCTTTCTGATTAAAAAACATTCTTTTCAGCGCATAATAAGGAAGAAAGCAGATTTTTTTTTTATAACGATAATTAATAACGAATATCGTTTTTAAACCTTCACTTTTTACGTGTGGATGCAGCTACATTCACAGGGTTTGCGATCCCTCAGAATATTTTCAATTTTGTTACAATGCCTCTGGCCTGCAGGCTAGACACAATTTAATCTGCACGCCAGAAAACTGAAATAAATTCGTCAAATTCAATTAAAGGGTAATAAGCCTTGAAAAAGTAGAGCTTCTTACGCCGTAAAATCGTTTGTAAATTTACGATTCTACCTGCAATCATTATGCCAAGTAGGACAGAACAGTATGTTTTTTTAAATGTATAAAATGTTAAAGATGTGTAGATAACGTTATAGGTTTGAACGTGTCTTATACGTCAAGGCAAACTCATCCGCCTGTTTGCTGTTGGCTTCCTCTACCGGAAATGAGCCACAGCCCATTTGCGCTCCATTGTCTTCAACTACACGGCATTACTTGTATAGAGCAGCGGCAAGTGACGTCATATTGGCTAAAAGAGAGATACTTGCAAGGGGCACTAGATAGAAATGGTGGGTTAAACAACGGCACTTAGTCTAGCCAGTGCTTTGAGAGTGGATTTCATAGGCTTAAAAAACCGTTGTTTTCTCCAATCCCTTATGCTGCGAGGTTGTAATCGGAAAATAAAGATCCCACTTGCTTAAAAATGTCAGCAACTGCCAACAAATCGACAAAAATCGCGCGTTATAGGCCTAAGAAATCCACTCTTAACAGCATTGTCTTCAGTAAGACGCCCTTCTTTTCGCCCTCCAGTGTACCTTGCGGCTAACCCAGTTACTGGCTCCACCATACAGTTATATACAATAATACTACGTCATGTCACTGCCCTATAAGTAACTAGATTTAGTTAACATGATCGGAGTAAATTGACTACAGTATAAAATTCGACGTGAATTAAAATGTAAGTTAAAATTGGCTGTAAAATGCAGATTTTTGTTTTGCCGTAGGCCTAAATGCCCCAAACAATACCTATTGGTGTAAATTTAATAACTCTTTGACCCTGAAAGTGTGTAGTCTTTTCTACTAAAGAAAATCGGGAAAGAAAACAAAACGTAATGATGAATGTACCTATTAAACCGATTTATAATCTACGATGTATTTAAGTTTAGATTTTCTTTTTGTTATGGACGCATACAGGTTAAAGTTATAACTAATATTATTATCTAACAACACGAAGTGAAATGGATGCTGTCAATAGGTTTATATGTGTATTGATTAAATTTTCTAGTTGGAAGGGTACTCTACCATTCGGCTTCAAAACTTAAGACTGAAACTTTGATTTAATTTTGATGTACGTTACCTCGCACAAAGTAAGTGTTAGCTGATACATTTTGATACTTTTTGTTTTGATCTGATGTTAAAATTAAATTAAATTAAATTAAATTAAATTAAATTAAATAAATAAAATAAAATAAAATAAAATAAAATTAAATTAAATAAATAAAATTGGTTGTTGAGATTGAAGTAACTGATATTGTTGATTTGTGTATTGTTGTCTTCCATATTGGCTATCGATGATGGCTGGAGTTGTAAAAGTCTCCTAAGACAAAACTTCGGCAGGTCAACTAGACTCAACCAGGACCTTAACTTAACACAAGTATGCAAATACACGTGTGAAGGATGTTGTATTTACAAGTTCTAGTTCGAAAATCACGACTCGACTCCGTTTCTTTCCAATAAAAATAAAATAAAATAAAACAAAATAAAATTATATTAAATGAAAAGTCTTATCAAGGCATGATGAAACTTACCCTTACAGCAATTGTTGAGATGTCTTCTGGAAATTTTCTTTTCATGATTTCTTTGATTGAATTCATTCTTCTTCAATGCCTAGACCCATAGTTTTTCACAGGGGAACGCTGGCTTTCCCTTCCGCCAAGAGCCCCTATACAGAAAAACTACTTTGGGTAAATAACAACAAAACAAACATAAGCAATGTAACGTTACAACAGGCTGAGGGTATTTAAAAAGCTCCACACGCTGTCTTTCACGTTAGTTCATGATTCTGGCCGGTGTACTAGTACAGCGAAAGAGGGAGTGCATGTTTAATGTTTGACTGACGCATTGCGGTGTCGCCGATTCTCGCTGGATGTCTGTCATTCGTGTGGAAAGGGAAAGGAGGCTGTCATGGCCGCCGTGTGTTTTCTTTCACACTCTCGTTCCCAAACGGTTCGTTCATTATTCGAAACCGAGCGAGGGTGGTCGCGAACCAAATCGCTCCACCGCGTGTCTGTTCTCCATAACTGATGAAGCTGTCAACACTCCGTAACGACTTCTTCAAGTTGTATTATCGCCATAGCGGACATCCTGTGATAAGGTGACACCTCGCGGTTACCAGGGGAAGTACGAGAGGCGGCCATTGTTGGACCGTAACCATGAAAGGACCTATTGGTGGTGTATCAACAATGGCGGAAGGGGGAGGACGGAGGCGGGAACGCGTCTGCATAAACCCTTGTGTTCACTCGTGAGGCCCCCGTACGTGGCTCCAATGGCGTTCGTTGTGTTGCTTGCACAAAAGCGGGGGGTGGGCTGTCGGGGAGTAGCCTGACGTTATTGATGGGGTCGGACCTCGGAGGTTCGAGCCTGTCAACAAATTCGACTGGCGTTTCAGAAAATACAAGAGCTGACTGGCAGTCCCTGACTCCCTTGCAACCCTGCCATGGTTGGTTGCAACCCCAAGAACCAAACAAGCATCAAACTAATTCAAATCAAGACGACAGTTGGACCAAAGGCAAATGCCTGTTTACTGTGGAGACCTCTATAACATGACAAGTGCGGATGTTTCCAAGAAGATAGGCTAGTAGACACAGCAAATTAAAGTGACGCTTTCACTTATACAGACAAACACATAACAGTGGCTTGTTTCGTGATTTAATTTTAAACAGTGTAAAGTTTCAGAAAAAAAAAAAGAAAAATACATTCAAATTCCAGAGATAAAATTATTTATTATGAAGATAGATTTACTGACTGATCCGTTGACGGCGCTCTTGATCGACTAAACCATTGAACACTTTCCTCTTAACCAAATAGATCAACGTTACGTCAGTTTTGATCGTGGTTGCTCCCATCAAGACGTTACGCTTCGTTCTTTTAGGAAGTTCTTTAAAACCGTTCTTTCAGCGCAACTACATAAAGTGTCCGGTAAATTGCTCGCCGAAAATTGCTCCCCGGAAAATTGCTCGAGGACAATTGCTCACTAAGAAAGTTGATCGTCGGGAAAATTGCTCGTCCGAAAATTGACCGTGTGGTTAATTGCTCTCCACATTTAAAAAAAAATTTAATTTATTAATTTTTTTTAACAGTTATTATTTTTTTAACCGTAATTTTTGCATTTTTCCGTGTATTTGAGTGGCATAAAATCAAGTTGCAGCGACATAAATAGGCATAAGTGAAGCGTAATTTAATTATCTTTCATTTAGTCCCACTCCCATCTTTGTTGGTGCCTTGGTTCAAGAGGAGTAGCGGTAACCATCCACACGCACTTTTTTTTCGAGTACACATTGAGTAAAAGTGTTCCCTACATAAATCTGTTAACATAATGCAGTCAACTACAGCATGTGTTAAAGTTCATTAAAAAGAAAATAGCCCATCCCCCCTCCCTCTAATTTGCAAAAATGATAAAAAATAATATTTTTGCATCGGTTGCCTTATCTTTGATGTACAGATGTCCAAAATCCACAAGGTTCTTTTTCCCCTTTTCACTAAGAATCTTAGCATCGTTATCCTTAGTTTGTCGTATTCGAACAATGTTGTCTTGTTGTGTTAACACGTTCAAGTGCACTGACATTTGCAATGAGTACGAATTAGCAACAAGGTGCTCGGAAGTAGCTGTAAGGTGAACCATACAAAAAATGTAAATAACAAAATTAAAATATTTTTTTTTGCTTCCAGGGGGGGGGGAGGCGAATTGGGGTATTTTCTTTTTAATAAACTTTAACAGATCCTGTACTTGACTGCATTTATGTTAACACGTGTGTGTGTGTACCGCTACTCCTCTTGAACCAAGGCAACCAAGCCACCTACAAAGATGGGAGTATGGAGAGCAATTAACCGTACTGTCAATTTTCGGACGAGCAATTTTCCTGACGATCAATTTTCTTGCGAATAATTTTCTTAGCGATCAATTATCCGCGAGCATTTTTCCGGGGAGCAATTTACCGGTAATCACTTCATACAGCCAAGCCCCAAGAATGTTGTAACCATGGCAAGTCGAAATGTCCACTGTTCAACCATTTCGACTATTGCATTTTTTTTTTTTTTGTTCTTTACTTTTAGGAAGCCGAACCCAAACCGAGTTATATGTCTCACTACACAGAGTTGACGACGAGATGGACAATTTAGCTAGAGAAATCCAATCGGAAAACTCATGATATTTGGCATGCCATAATCAACATGAGCGTGAAGCACCAGACCAGGATCGAACCTGGACCTCCCAGACAGGAGACGGTCGCGTCCGTCAGTTACACCTTGCACATTTATTGGAATTGCAATTATAACATTAGAATCTGAAAGCGTTTTGCACCAATAGTGTACTTCACTGAACATTCCCTGCACACGAATTGTGTATTACCAGTGTACATTTTGTGTACTTTGTGACTCAAAAAGTGTACAAAATGTGAACTGCTAGGTCACAAGGGTGTGGAGGCTGAGCTGGTACGCATTACTGCAGTACACATTTTTGTGCAATTTTGAGTCACAAAGTACACAAAATGTGCACTGATTAGTATAGGGTGAGTTCCAAGCTGTTGTTATTTGCTAGGGAATTTAACAACCTCTTCACAAGCAAATCAGTAGAACATTGTTAAACATTCTGAAGACACTGTGGGCTTACAGTAATGCGTACACTGTAAGCCCACAATGTCTCAAGAGTGTTTAACAATATTTTGTTGATTTGCTTGTGACGAGGTTAGTTAGCACTCTAGTAAATAACAACAGCTTAGAATGATGACTTTGTACCTCATCAGATTTATCAGCGCTTCCTCATCGGGAATCAGGAAATCAGTGTGTGCAAGTGGGTACTGCCATTTCCACCTCATGCGACCTTATCAGTGGAGTTCCACAGGGATCGGTGCTGGGGCCGCTCCTATTTGTTCTTTATCTGAATGATCTTTTTGCGGGGCCACAGTTTGGTCATATTTCACATTTTAAATTTGCAGATGACCTGAAAGCAAGCACCCCGATCACTTCTTTCTCAGATGGCTACCAGCTTTCAACTAGTATCGATACTGTATCACAGTGGTTATTGGACTGGCAGCTACCGTTATCTGCCACAAAATGCAGTATGTTCCACACTGGTATTACAAACCCCAGTCTTACTTACACTTTGTCGGACACATCCCTCGACGGAGTATATTCCATACGTGACCTGGGGGTGAGGTTCTCCAGCAACTTGAAGTCCAGTACCCACTGTCGCCTGATTTCAGCCTCGGCCTACCGTAGGTTGGCAATCGTCCGACGTTGCTTTACATCTGCTAGTATTGTGACCAAAATTTGGGCCTACAAGGTGTTTGTGCGGCCAATCCTCGAATACGCGAGTCCGGTTTGGTCACCCTACCTTTTGCAGGATATTGACCAACTTGAAGCCACAGTAATTATTTATCACAGCAAAAAGCCATCACAGATGCATAAGCGTTATGCACTTTCCATCTGCATGCGATAATCTCACGCCGTACGAAGCACGGGCTTCGGCTAGTAAATTATGTAGCAAAAACATTAACAAACCTTTGAAAAAGTCTTCGGTGGGAAAAGAAGATTGGAAGAGCGCTTTACATTACGTCTTGGCTGAACTATAACTGAATGACACGCAGGGACGACGCTAAGGGGGAGGGCGAGGTGGGCCGCTCGCCCCACCACATTTTTAGCCGCCCCCCCCCCCCCCACTCATCAGATGAAAATAAAACGTATAAACGAAGAAAATTCTGATTATTCATTAAGAAAACTACGTTGGTTTCTTTCAAAGCAACAAGAAGGACTTGCGGTTACATCAATAGAGCCCAGTTGTTACTGTGAGAGTTGAAAGATCATCATTTTTACAGCTGGATTTTAAAATGTTCTCAAAAAATAGGGTATGAAGCAGTTAAGAACGTTTGGTGTGAGAAAGAATTGCGAGAGTGTTATTTTGAATTTTTTGGGGGGTTTGGGGGGGACCGCTAAAGTTGAATTTTTCGGTTTGCCCCCCTGACTAAAATTGCTGCCCCACTACCGCCTCCCCAATAAAGTGATTCTAGCGTCGTCCCTGATGACACGTGACTCCGTATTATGCTGGTCGTACAATTCTTGCAGTTATAACTTGGACTGGTTAGCTTGCTGTCTAACGCAACGGAAGAGGACATAGCAGAACGAGTTATATTAGGGAATGGGATGGGATAGCAACACTGGTGGAGATATTGTACTAGTTAATATTTGCTGAAAAAAAACTTACTGTAAAGGATTATAAATATAAATAAATAAATAAGAATTTGACCTATAATGGTCAGGAGAACGGAAGGGCTGGGACCACTGACACCGATCCTGCAGAAAGAAACAGGGGGAAAAGGAGAAATGTTTAAGTTTGGTAATTTCTTTTTAAAAACTTATCAAGTGGATGTTCATCCAAGCGAAGCTTAAATTCACTAACTGAGGGCGAATTGACAAAAGCTTCTGGAAGAGAATTCCAAGGTCCTATTACCCGAGACGCAAAGAAAAACTTTCTGCAGTCCGTCCGTGGAATGGGCATGCTCAATTTAAGGGAATGGCCGCGAGTTTTACTGGTACAGGCCAGGGTGAAGAACGGAACATCGATAGAGAGCAACCCATGCAGAATTTTAAAGGTCAAAACAAGGTCAGCCTTCAGTCTCCGGAGTTCAAGGGGATCAAGGCATGCCATAGATAACCGTGTGTTGGGAGAATAATTGCGGTACCCAGTAAGACCACAAGTAAAAGAACGTTCTTCACGAGTTGCTGTCTCTTGTCCGTGTTACGTTTAATCACATCTTCACTTGCTTTATGGTCTATCTGGACCACATAGAAGCCGTAACAGTGTATTAGGTCATTCCAATGAGCCTTTAATAGCCTTTAATGAGTCTTTAATGCTTAGTGAACCCAAATGACGCCAGTCTTACGGCTGACCGATACTTTTTTCGTTCGCTTACTCACTAAAGCAGCACATTCCCCTTCAGTCCTTCAACGGGATAATGTTATCGGTAAGGAAAATTGGAAATTAAGCCAACAGCGAAAATCATACACTAGAAATAACGTAGTTCAGTAAGCCACCTTTATGCACTTACGTTTCGTCGGAGTGGCATGACCCGGATTCGAACCAGCTACCCAGTTCGCCTCCAGATTACTTACATAGCGCCTTAGTCGCTATGGCCACATCCTCAACTGGAGCCCTGTTCACGGTTGTGACCTTAATAGCGGGTTCAGTGAGTTATCTTTAAAAAAAAAATGCCAGTTGAGGATGTGGCCATAGCGACTAAGGCGCTATGCAAGTGATCTGGAGGCGAACTGGGTAGCTGGTTCGAATCCGGGTCATGCCACTCCGACGAAACGTAAGAGCATAAAGGTGGCTTACTGAACTACGTTATTTCTAGTGCATGATTTTCGCTGTTGGCTTAATTTCCAATTTTCCTTAGTATTATTTCCAGCGATTTATGTCTATTTATTAATATAATGTTAACGGGACATTATCTTTTTTAATATCAATGTCCGGGTTTTGGGAGTTTTTCGGCTATTTGCACTGGGCTAATATTTTGTTTACAACAATGAACACGAGTTCGGCAACAACAGCACGAATAAAGAATTGCTGCTTTTCCCACTGCTAAATAATGCGAGTTCGGTAAATTCCTTGACATAGCTAAGACACACGTAAACATACTAAAAGAAACCATTACCCAAAAAGAGAAAAGGCACTCAAAACTCGCAGTTGCGAAGGAAGAAAATGGATTTCATCAATTTGACCAAAAACAAAACTTGTGAGGATTCCCGCCAAGCTTTTCGACCGTTTGATATCAAACGTCAAGCTCTTTCGCCAGGTTCATCCCACTGACTAAGACTTCAATATTTCATTTAACCTTCGAACTATATTACTCGGTGGGATTAGCTTGGCGAATGAGCTTTGCATTTGATTATGACGACTTCACACGGCCGAAAAGCTTGGCGGGAATCTTTAACAAGTTTTGTTTTGTGGTAAATATCAGCTCTTTTTGGTCCAACTTAATAAAATCCATTTTTTTCTTACGAATTATGAGATGGAAACACCAATCCATTTTTCTGAGCTATTTCTTTTTTTTTTTTCGTTGGCCTTCGTTACATTTTGCGGACAGCAGTCACCTTTTTTCATATGATTATTGTTTTTTATTAGTGCTGCAGTATCTCCTTGCAAACGCACGGATTTATTTAATGTTCAGTTTGGCCACTTTGAAACAATTCAACTCAGCTCTGAAAGCCTGCATCTGCGAAATAAATACTCAATTCTATCGTTTTACCTGCCAATTTCGGCCGAAGGACTCGTAATTCGCAACACAGCTTAGTTTGGTTTAAAAATATATGCGTTTAGCTGAAACACTGATTAGATTCTTTCATTTTACCGTTCAGCAATCAACTTTTTAGCAAAGGCATAACACGTGGACGAAGAATGAATCTGGAGTTTGCTGAGTGGCATTGTTCCCTAAATACAATGGTTAAAACAATGTAAAAGAATCAAAATGATCGTTTAGGGTCCCGTAACTCTGGAATGGATCGACCAATTGAAAAAGTGGTCCCTGTAAGGTTGAAGCCCAGGGAAATTTCTGGCTCAGATCATGTTTCGGATTTTAGGTAGGTGCAGTAGTTTTTTTCTGAAACCGTGTCAGCCAAGAAGAACAAGAACCAGAACAACAACAAGTTAACAGTTTTCAAATTTACGTGTGGCTTCCTACGTTTACTCTTGCACGGAATTGCATAAAAGTTGGTGTAAAGTTTGGAAAAGTTGCTATCTACTATCTGGCCAAATTTGGTCGAAATATATTGAATAGAAACGGAGAAATTAATAGTTTTAGTTTTGCTGGAGAGAGGACTTCAATCATATATACAGGGCTATCGCCGTGTATGATAACCCGTCATAAACATTTTCGTTAAACGCTATTTTCTAAAACATAATATGCGTTGTCATAAAAAACAATAGTTTTATTTTATATACTTTTGTCACTACATATATTTTAAGCATGTGTTTATAAAGTGTTGCAATTGAACGCTAGTGTTTTATTTTAACCGCATTTCGTGTATGCAACACTGGCCTGTAAAAACGCTCATGTTTTGAACGGTTTCTTCTCAGTCACTGCTATTTTGTAACTCTCTTTTATTACGTGTTTTTCAGCCAACAACGTCTAACAACGTTTTCTAGGTGGATCCAAAAAGTGTTTATATTAAAAAAACATATTTTTTTACAGTGGAATAAAAGTTCTCGAAAGTTTTTTCTTAAGTTTTTATTAATTTCTTCATCTTTCAAAATCAGGGCGCGCCCAACAGTTGTCGCCTTGTTGCAGATTTCAAGATTCAGGATTTAAATTTAGAATTTAAGGATTGAAAGACTCTTAGATTTTATTTTGATTTCGTTCGCCGCAAAGAAATTTCCTGAGACTGTTCTCCAAACCACCAACTATGCTTTGGTACTTGTCTAGTGACTACGTCTTTCTCAGTGTTTCAGTTCTTTTTATAAAGCCATTTTCCCCCTTAATTCTCTGCATGGGGGAATGCCTCCAAAAAACCTTAAATTCTTTTCAAAAATTGATCTTAATTGATCCAAAAGCATCGGGTGTGATGGGCAATAACCAAAACCATAGGATCTTTTGTCGTTAATTCGCATCGTCAGTCCAGTAAAGGGGCACGGTGAGTTGCAGCGATGCAGCACATTAAAAATTTCGGAGAACTCGCCAGCTCACCAATACAATTTTATTTAAAACACCTTTATTTTCGGCCCATACACGGTGATCTTTTTCAGAGGAAAACAACTTCATTGAACATGCAACTCGTTATGCAAATAACAAGTTTGGTTTTTTAAAACTATCAGAAAGTGGAGACGATTATAAAGCATCAAACATTGGGCACTAACATAGGGAGACTGAAGACAAACCTTACGTACGTACTTACTTGTCGGATTTTGTCTCGTCTTCTCCTGTCTTGACAAAAAAAGGTCGCCTAGTTTTGTTGACCTTGTGCACCAGAAGAAAGTCTAGTTAAATAAACCTGCAACATTCAGTATTGGATATTTTAACGAAAACTGTTCCTGCAGTTAGATATTAGAGGATTTCGACCCCTTACCCTGTAAAAAAAATTTATTTATTTATTTAACTTATTTAAATTAAGAATAAATGTGAGTAGTTCAAAGGAGAGTAATATATTTGAAGGTAATCCACCCTCCCCACCACAGTTTTATTGTCTTTTAGAGGAGAAAAATTTGCTGATGCTGTAGTATAAGAGCACGTTCGAATAAAAATGGGGATATCGAATTTTGTTGCTACAAGTTGGATTGGTCGGGAGGATCGGGTTCAGATCAGCAGGTTGACTATACGGAGGATGTTTGCGTGTGAAGTTTAGTGATGAAGAAATAAAAAGTCAAGAAGGTGCACAAGTGATAACACTGAAAATGCGACGTTTCGGGTCAGACTACGATCCGTTATCAAGCGAGAAACTTTTTTAGCCCAAAGCAGCGATAAAAAGAACCTAAGTTAGGGCAGAACCTGACAATAGAGACCCGGACAAACTCCCTGTAAAGCAGGTCGTACGTGCTGGGACTGGTTTGTTTACATAGGAGAAGGCCCTAGCGAGAAAAATTTGAGATTCCTAGTTTGTGGAAGATGGGGATATATTCATAAAATTGTTTATTTACTGGCAAAAGGAGATTATGGACCGGTGGACGCTGAGTAAGGAGTATACAGATAGTTTCCAATTAATTCTTAGTTGGTAAAATTTTTCCTTTTGGTCTAAGAAAAAATTTGCTTGCTTGATAACGAATCGTAGTCTGACCCGAACCGTCGCAATTTTAGTGTTGTTACTTGTGCACCTTATTGGCCCTTTATCTCATCATCACTTATCTCTTTGTTTTTGTGAAGATTAGTAACGTTTATGTTGCAAACGTATGCATAGTAGTAGTACAAACGTCCATTTCCATCTGTATTTTGCCTAAATTTACAAACAAAACTACAGGACGGAAAGCCAAATGGGCTCGGTCAATGATAAATATCAATACAGATGAAAACTCTTTCCTTTGTACTTTGGACTTAAATGTCAAACTGTCTGAGTGGTGAATTGAATCCTCGACCTTTAAGAGCAGAGGTCAAAAGCCTATCGCCAGCCTAGCATTTATCATATAAGCAAAACATTGTTTTTCAAAAGTTAATGAAGGATAATGAAGGAACATTCGTGGGTCCTTTATCGGATTGCAGAAGATTGCTGTCCATGATGCTGATATAGTCCTCGAACGCTTTCGGTATTAATAATGCAGATATTCAGAGGTCGTAGTAAGTTTCAGTGAGAAAAAAGTAGGAATAAGGAATTTTCTATATGCCGACGTAAATATACAGGGTGTTTGGAAATTGGTGTCAACAATTTTTGGGGCTGAATTCTACCATGAAAACAAGTAAAAAGAATTCCTAATAAACATGGGTCCAATTCTGCTTCGTTTTGGAATTAGACCTTGCCGAAGGTAACGAACTTTTGAAATTATTACAGTTGTGGTAGACGGAATCACGAATTCCAAACTAAATGACCACTGATTTAATTAAATAAACAGTAATGATAATGAAAACTCTCTGATGGAAAAACCTCCCTTCCAGAATCTGCTGTTAAATATTGTGTTTTTTTTTTAAGTGTATTGAGTCTCACGAAAATTGTTTGTCATCACTAAATGTCCTGTCTACAGATAGATCTTCATTATTACTATTGTTTTATTCAATAAAATTAAAGGGCAAATACATCCACTTTGACACGCATGCTTTACTTTTGGATCATTTACACAAAAACTAAATACAAGAATTGCGGTAAGAATACGTTACGTACGTCCGATACAACAATTTAATTATTGCATCACCAAAACACGACATGGAGACCGCCATTGTTTTGCTGGAACGCGCAGAAATTAATGCCGAGTGATGTAACTCTTCGATTTCGACTCGCACCCGATTGATATAGCTCTATTGGCTGTGAGAGCTCGAGAGTCTGACGGCCTTAGATGGCCACTACAACTGTCGGCTAGCTAAGGCGCCGTCAGACGCTCGACCTCTCACAGCCAATAGAGCTATCTCATTCGGGTGCGAGTCGAAATCGAAGAGTTACATCACTCGGCATTAATTTCTGCGCGTTCCAGCATAACAATGGCGGTCTCCGTGTCGTGTTTTGGTGATGCAATAATTAAATTGTTGTATCGGACGTACCTGACGTATTCTTACCGCAGTTCTTGTGTGTGTAAGTTATCCAAAAGTAAAGCATGCGTGTCAAAATGGATGTAATTACCCTTTAATGGTCATTTTGTTTGCATTTTGTGATTGCGTTCACCATAATTGCAATAAACCTCAAAAGTTGGTTACCCTTAGGCAGGGACGTATAATTTCAAAACTAAGCAAATTTGGACCCATGCTTATCAAGAATTTTTTACTTGTTTTCATGGGAGAAATTAGCTCTGAAAACACACTATTTGACACCGATTTCCGATGAAAACAAGTATAAAATACTGAAAGTTGAAAGTTGATGCTGAGAATAGTAATTTCGAATATGCATCTGAACACAAATA